>QWTY01028551.1:2245-22090 GCA_008033365.1 Pseudorectes ferrugineus
ATTCCAGATGATGGAACAGTGAATGAAAGAGAAAGAAAAAAGTTACATTTCTTTCAAAATGTTTTACATTTTGTAAATTACAAAATCGTTCTTCAAACCAAGCCTTTTCTGGCAGATCTTAATTCTGCTTTTTTGGTCGGGGGAGTATGCCTTTAACTCCAGTGTGTAGGTTTCCCTTGGGATGAATCTCCATCTCCAAGCTGCTGCAGATGAGATGGGGTTGTAAGGGCAGTGGCAGGTCTGTGATTTATGCTAATACCTGAACTTGTAAGAAGGGTAAAACTAGGACTTGTAACTGGAAGCTGCATCCAGCCAAGTTTGGCAAACAGGTTGAGGAAGTGTTAGTTGTAGTTTTCAGTTGGTCCGTGAGATGGCAGCCATACTGCCTGGAAATATTCCTGGGAAACCAGAGCTGGCCCACTCACCAGGGCCCTGAGCATTGGCTAAGCTCACTGCCTCACCGTCAGAGACCACAGGGAAAACTGACCTACGTGGGAAAGAAGAGAAGTAGTAAAGTCTCTAGGCTTGATCTAGAGAAGAATGCAGAAAGAAAGAAAAATGCAGAAACTTGTTCAATGTGTTACAGATTTAATCAAAGATGTGTTCTCGTTTACGTGCGTACAGTTCATAAAAATGTTTGACTAACATGCACAGACTGCTAGTCAGGATACAGAAAATTACATATTTTGTTGGCTTTTACCAAATTTTCTCAAGTGTTTTCTACTATGTGACTTAAGGAAAAGGTAACATTAAAAATAAGCACTGGTAGTAACCTGTCAATTTTAATATGTAAGGTCTTTTGGCTTCCAGCAGGCATGTGTTTTCATTAAACAGGCATGTAAAGCTCAGCAGTGATATTCCCTTGCTTTCAAAGTACTTTTTTTCCCCTCTTGTGCAGCCATAAGTGGTAGAGCATTGCTGTTGATCCCAGCAGCAGTGTTTCGTGGTGCTGCCTGGTATGGTTATTAACACAGCCATATGAGCCTCCCTTCTCTGGGGACTTTTGGAGTGCATGACACCTTGAATGAGGTTTTGATTTGTTTTGGTGTAAACTTTGTCACTGAAGCAAATTGGAAGCTCTGTATGATGACCTGAAGTTGAGAAAGCTGAGTTCTGAACCTTTGTAAAACCTCAGTATTTACAATTGAAATGAATTTGTTCTGCCCTTAGTCTGCTGTCCTGCTCACAGTGGGCTCAAAGGGTGGTGGTAGAAATGTGAGCATCAGTCTTTCAAGTTAATTCTGGCTATTTCTCTTTCTAGGGTTTAATGCATCTCCAAGGGAAGCCTGTGTGTTCTTTTGACCCTGAAGGGTTGATTTTTGCTGCTGGAGTCAATTCTGAAATGGTGAAGCTTTATGATCTCCGTTCTTTTGACAAGGTGAGGTACCCTAACTTCCCTTCTTACACTTTTTATCTTGCAAGAAATAATGTAAACTCAGGGCTCAGAGGCTGAATTTGTGTACCTGAGCTTACTGTCTGGGGTGCCTCCCTGGCATCCAGAGAGTTCTCAGTAAGCACACATCTCATGGACAGAAAGGGATACAAATCCAGAGGTACACTCTTAACCAATGTTAAAGTGCTAACTCTTGAACCTGCCCCAAGTGTGGTTTTGGCCTTTCTTTCCTTGCTGCTTATTCTGGAAGAACACTGGCAAAGGTTGAGCCAGGACTGTCAGAAAGGATGGAAATTTCAAAGGGAAGTGTACTGGTGTGGGCAGCCGAACTGAATAAGCACTCAGCATAGTTAGGTCCGTGGTTTTCAAAACCCAGATGACGATTACGCTGGCTCAAATTCTTTCTCTAACTTCATTTAGCAGCCTTGTTCAAAAACTTCTTCCTTCCTTAATTTAATTTCTGCTGTTGATTGTGGTAGAGTATGAAACTATTGGATTGAAACAGCCTGTTGCACTCTTTCTTTGCTTTGGAAACTGGATTCATATGTTGAAACTTACACATGCAGTGACATGTTTGCCTTGACGCTGTCTTTTGGTATCTTAGGGCTAAGGATTTTCTTTTAAAAATCTGAAATGGTTTTCCTGCACTAAGGTTAAAAGCAGGTTCTTGTTAACAGCAATGCTTAGTCTTCCTCATATTTCCCCCTTTCTCTCTGCAGGGGCCATTTGCTACGTTTAAGATGCAATATGACCGAACGTGCGAGTGGACAGGCCTGAAGTTCAGCAATGATGGGAAACTCATCCTCATCTCGACGAACGGCGGCTTCATTCGGCTGATCGATGCCTTCAAAGGAGCTGTCCTGCACACGTTTGGGGTGAGCCTGCTGCCTGTGGTACTTCCTGGAAAAGTTGGCATTAGTTTGGGGAGCAGGTGCCCTTTGGCTGTGAGATTGCTGTGGACACACTCTCTACTACATATTCTCCTGTTTTGTGCCATAGGGTTATAACAATAGTAAGGCTGTCACGCTGGAGGCATCATTCACACCAGACTCTCAGTTCATCATGATAGGTAAGATAATTCTTGGCAAGAATTTCAGTGCTCTGAAATTAGGGGTGTTATGTAGGGCTAAAGCTGTGTCTGTTGGGAAGCAGAATGTATTTAAATAATACAATGCAGCTGTAAGCTTTCTTTGCACTGACAGTGTTCTGTTAGATTGCTCAGTGTTCTCCAGACTGAAATGTCAAAGAGCCTGCAATAAGTCTTTTCTTTTTTCCTTATACATAAATGCTGTTCCAAAATAGATAAGAAACCAGGAAACCGTTGTAATGTGGGAAGACCTGTCACATAATTTATCAGTGGTCCTCACCCTGTGGCTAGGACGCCCTCATGTGCTACCTCAAAGCATTTTGTGGCTGTGTTGTGGCCATCCCCTGTTTCCTGATGATCAAAGCACCTGTTTGTGCTTGGGTGACTGGTCTCGTAGCTTGGTGCATTTGTACACCCTCAGGGGTGTTCCTGCACTGGTGACATGCTGGGGCAGCTGCAGTTTGTTCATGTGGCTCTTGTAAACCCCCACGTCTGTGGAACAAGCTCTTCACCCTTGATAGAAGCTGTGGGTATCAGCCTGGTGGCTCCCAGTGTATGATTCCCCTGGCCCTCTGCAGATGGACTCCTGAGGGAAGCAGGTGGCAAAAAGCAGTTTGAAACTCCTGTACAGCCTGGTGCTGCACCTTGGGCACCCCAAAAATCAGCACTTCAGTCACCTGCTGCCCAACAGGACCTGTGGGCACAAGTCATATGAGTCTGTGTGGTGCTGCCCTTTCCTAGAACTTTAATTTTGTTCTTACTTCTGTGGCTGATACATCAAATATGTTTGACTTTGTGGTAATTTGGTATCCAGATCCTCATTTTTCCTGGATGAGTGATGGTCTTGGCAAAACTTACTTTCTTTTGTTCTGGCTGAGAACTTCCTGATTGCAGAGAAGAGGGGTGAGGTTTTTTGTTTAGTCTGTCTCTGGAGAGCACTTTATTGCACATATTTACCTTCCTGTTGTGCTCTTCCAAATTGAAACGGTAGCAGAAATTCCCAACCACTTATTCCTGTTCAGTTTTTACATCCAGTTAAGTTGCAACTTGTGCTTCTTAATTTTTCTTTCCTGAAAGGCTACAGGCATAAACACAGAAGCAGAAGAAAATTCTTTGCATTTTTATTAGGAATCCTATTTACGATGAGTCTGAAGCAGAACTGAATTATAAAAATGCAAAGTTCTCAGCCTCAGAGTTTGAAAAATGTCATTTTAAAGTGAAAAACTTGTTCCATTATAGTAATGTGGAGAGTTGATATCTCCTGGGAAGCTTCTGGTATTTGGCTTAGTGCATTGAAATCTGGCTACCTTCCATGGTAAAGGCTTTGGTTTGATTCTGTGCCCAACGAGTGAGACATTTACCTGTGTCTGAACTGAGAACTTGTATGAACAATGACTCTTTCCCCAGCACTTGGCCTCTGCACATTGGTGCAGGTTGGCCAGGGTCTCTCCTCCATAGCTGGAGGTGTCAGCTCTCCTTTCCTACCGGGTGACATCTTTGCCTGAATAGTGCAAAGTAGTTAACACCTTTGCCTGAATAGCGTTGCCCTGCTGTGTAGTGGAGTCTCTGCAGTGCAGAGGTGCAAACCTGCTGTTTGCATACAGGTCTGTTAACTCTATGATGTTTTGTACGTGACCTCGTGACACTTGGAGAACTCTAAAGGTTGTGTTATGAAGTTGAGACCTGCCTGTTCCTAAAGTTCTGACAGAAAAAAATGTTCTTCCTTTCCTCTGCTGACCTCTGCAGTGCATCTTGCATATCTTGTTTTCCACTCCTACCTTCAGGTTCGGAGGATGGGAAGATCCATGTTTGGAATGGGGAAAGTGGGATGAAGGTGGCTGTCCTAGACGGAAAACACACAGGTCCTATAACCTGTCTGCAGTTCAATCCAAAATTCATGACTTTTGCTAGCGCATGTTCCAATATGGTAAGGAAATGGGGTTTAAGTTCCTCTGAGCTCCATGAGGTGCTGACCCTTCCAGAGATGAATCTGAGAAGGCTCAGTGCCTCTCACGTGTGCTTACAGAAGGTGGCAGCTCCTTCGGGGTGCTGTAGGAGAGATTTGTGTTCTGCTGTGAAAAGGTGTTTCCTTTCCTCCTCTGCAGGCCTTCTGGTTGCCAACTATCGACGACTAATTCCTACGCTGCGGCTGCTGTTGGATGGCTCTCATACTGCTAACAGCAGCCCATCACTGCAAGCATAGTTTTGGAATTGCCTACATCTCCTAGACTGTGTTCCTGTTCCTGCGTATTTTCCATGTCTTACCTTTATCTACAGCATTCCGTTGTGGGGACTGCTCCTCTTGGCCTCCTGGCACGCTCAAGAAGCAGCATGCTACAAGTTCTTACCTTCCAGTCCATGCCCGGCAGGCTTCAGCCCAAGATGGAACTGACACAGTGTTATTTCTTAGAGCGGTGAAGTCTGTTTTATCTACAAAATGTTTGTGGCATTTTTTAAAGCTGTAATTATGTGTTTTCCTGCTGTAAGTGCACAAGGCTATTGATGTTCCAGCGTGGAACGTGCAGTTCCTTTCCATAAGTGCATGTTTTTAACGTCTGGGATCTCTGGTTTCACTGCAGTCCACAGATGCAAATACTTCTGTGCCAAATGTGAACACTGACAGTTTTCAACAGCAGATGCTGGATTCTCTTGCAGTGGAACATGCACCAGAAGCGTGGGTAGCTGTGAATGTACCTCGTACATCTTGTCATCCTTTTTTTTGGCAATTTAGTGTGCAACTGCACAGGTTTCATCCAGAGGTTGCCAAAGCCTCCCTGCTGTTTGCTGTGTCAACATCCTGGAGGCGCAGACAGCACTGCTGAGGTCCGGCCAGTGTCCCAAGCAATAAAGGAGTCTGTCAGCAGGAAGACGGAGAAACCACACTGAGACTGAAAGCACAGTCTGCCTGTGTATCTTCCTTATGTACCATCTTGGCTGATCTTACTTGTAAATATCATGGGGTGGGTGGGCAGTGGGAATGGGCCATATTTTTTTACTTTTAGATATAAAAGAATATGATGTGGGCCAGTATTGTGAGGTGTCTAGGCTGTTTACTTTCACCGATGCAGTTTTCCGCCCCCTGGTCTGTAAATAAGCTCCATGAAATTCATCCCACACCAGGCTTAGACCGGTATCCCTTTGTTGGTAAAACTGACGTGTGGGTAGTCCATCACACAGTTTGTTACTGGTCTGCAGGTTTCCAGTGATAGCTCCAAAAGAGCAACGCATCCTTTGTCAGATGGTGTCTTCAGAAATGAATTTTAAAAATCTTAGGCATGACTGTGCTGGCTCTGCTTTGCTGTGGCCCTGCTCCAAGGAATGCCCCTGCAAAGAGATGGGGAGGGACATGCTCTCCTGCCTCAGGAGCTTGTAGCACAGAAAAGCTGGCAGGCTGGTCTTCAAGCCCAGTTCCAGTTTCTTTTTCCTGAAATGCTGCTTCAATGGAATGCATCCACCAGCAAGCTTGGACAGGCCTGGCGAAAATGTAGTGTTCACTGTATTCTTGGCTTTCCAAACACACTTGGGTTTGTGCTGGGCCACAGCTTGGGAAGTCTGTTCTTTCCCTCGCCCAGTCACGTGTGCTTCCCTGCTCATAAATACGAAAAGCTGGCAAGGTGACAAGACAGTAATGGGCATGTTCTCTCTGCTCTCCAGTGCCACTCCATCCTGGCAAACCGTGCTGGAGCGTTTTCCTTAGGTCAGTTGTCCTGATGTTCCCGTGTTACAGCAAAGTTCATCTCAGCTGTATACAATTCACATCATGACTCCCTGGAAAAGTAAATGCCTTGTAGCACAGCTATTTCTGTTTTGCTCCTTCTTGCCTTTTTTTTTCCCCTCCCAGTCCTTGTCCATGAAAAGGTGCTGTGCTAAGAGCTGGGGATGGGCACTGAGCATTTCTGCGCTGCTGGTTCCGTTCAGGTCGCAGGGCAGGCTCACACCGTGGTGCTCGATCTGTGCTGTGGTTGTGGCTCATCTCCACTGCCACACGGGGCATTTCTAACCACAGGTCTGCGATGTGAGTTTGCCATCCTCCAGCAGCATGATGGATGCTTTCCCTCTGCCACACAGGCCTGCTGCTGGAGATGAGATGAGAGGTTCATGCCACCCCTCTTCCTGTGCTGTCCCACCGTCGCCTATAAATAAAACTGCCCCGTGCAAAGGGAGGTGGTTTTCTCGGGCCTCAGTCACTTTAACTCAGCAGTGTTGCATTTCAGGCTGCTTGGTGCTATTTTACCTTCGTTGGTATTTGCAGTGCTTTGTAAAATACAGATATTTGGGGTTTGTAGTGTGTTTTAACAGTCAAACTTCAGTGTCACTAGTAAATCATCTTTGAGGTTTTTCAAGTCTTTTGCCTGAGGAAGTGAACAGACAGCCTCCGGCCATATTCCTTGTTACTTTTCACAGGGAAGCATTTGGAAGTCTTTTATTCTATAAAAGCTCTTTGTTAATGTGGTTTGAGCACTTGTCTAGAGGTCGTTGTTCAGCTCTCTTCTGCTTGCAGTGTTGTAAAACATGGTATGTTGTGGCATGGAATGTTTAAGGAAAAGGGAACCAGAGGAGTGGTTTAGGAGGGTAGACACACAAAGCACATCAGTGGCTTTTTGGAGTGAAGAGGGATGTTCAGGCTCATGCACAACAGCACTAGTGCTCAGTTCAGGATGGCAGCTGAGTGCCTTCCCAGGGCCCACTGCCACCCACGCAGGCAGAGACATCTCTGTTGATGTAGCATGGAGTGCTTTCCATCTGGCTTTAAAAGAGGGGAATGTGCCAAGTGTTGTCAGGGAACTTTGAGGATGGTGTGTTTCAGACAGTTGGACAGGAAAGGTGAATAAAGCTTTCAGCTTCTACGTGCTTCTCCAGGAGTCTCAGGGTTGCAATTCCTGTATTCTTTAGGGCCGCCAGCTAATGAGAAACAGATCTGATGAAAAACAGCCTTCCTAGGTCTGACAGTGGCCAAGCAGGAAATGGCATTCCCCCTCCAAATCTGACATTTAAATCTCCCCCATGTTCTTTGGGATGAAGTAAAGGCCTTTTTTCAAAACAAGGGGGAAGTGAGACTCAAGAGCCCACCTCTAAGTAAGCAGTGCGGTGGCTGAGCACGTCTGCCTGGGCTGTAGGAGATTTCAGGTCTAATTCTCCAAGTCAGTCTTGAAGATTTTTACTACTTTATTGAAGCTCCCAGGTCCTGGATTCACGCCCCAATCCCTGCTTTGGAGGGTGCAGGAGCAATTGAGTGACAGATTTGGAAGCAGCAGTGTATCTTTTCCAATGCCTCTTGGCTGTATTAGCACTTTAAGAGACTTCACCTTGGTTTTGGGTCAGGGGCAGGAACCTGGCGAGCCTTTCAGAAACTGGTCTCTGTGGTCGTGAGCTGCTATAGGGAGTTGGACTCCTCGGTGGTATCTGCCAGTGAGTGTAAATACATAAAGTCAAATTATGCTTTGTCACAAAATACTACATATGTGGAGAATTCAATGTTGTGGCTGTGACCAATAAATATTTTGTAGAGAGACCACTTGAGTGCTGTAACTTCTGCGTTTGTTCAGTGTGATACAACTTGCTTCTTAGAGGGGGAATGTTAAATGCATCCCATTTTTAAAAACTCCGTTTGTTTTGGAGAGTCAGGAACTCTGTAGTGGAAATTGTGATTCTTTGAAGTTACCCCTCCATAAATTGCCCATTTTAAGAGGGTTTTTTGTGCCAATGAATGTATCAGGACAGGGAAACCTTGTGACAGCTACTCATGGAGCTGTGGTGCCCTAGATAAAGAGGTGTTTGCAGCAGCCTGTGGTCTGGATGGAAGAGCTGAGCTCTTTCTCAGCAAGAAGGTGAGAAAATAACTTTTTGGATTTGAGTAACAGGAATCTTGGCTCATTACAGTCAATGCATATAAATGTAGTGTTACAGCTGCTGAAGGGAGGACAACAGCCAGCATCATTAACATGGGTAAACCCTGCATTGTTTTCAGGTCAAGCTGGAGAGAAATGTTTTTTGTTCTACCCCTTGCTTAAACCATGAGCAGATAGCTGAGAAGGCTGCCCTATTCCTGGGGGGAATTTCCCCCTACTGCAGGAAATCATCTTTTGACACCAAGCTCTTGTGGCAGTTCTGGTAAGGGAATGCTTCTGGTGACAAGGAAAGACAAATTAAAAGCAAGAACTCCCTTGTGATTTTCTGAGGCTGCTTTTCTCCAGCCCAGGTCTGTGTAAAATCCCCAGCAGGAATAACACCACAGTAAGATGCATGGGAAAAAAAACAAAGTACTTTTATTTGGACTTTCATCCTTGTGGAACTTAAACACACACTGGGGTTTGGCTGCTTCTCTAGGGAATCTTGGAATCTGTGTAATGAATAATGAAAACCAAAGTGGGGACTCAGGGAGATGGGAAGCTTGTTCAGACCTGTATTTGCCTGGCTAATAAACAGGTTGGGAAGCAGATCCTCAGAGTTTAAGACAACTCTGGCTTGTCTGCTGCACTGTGTTTCTGCTGGAGTAAGTGCTTGAGATTCAGCACTGCAGACAAACTGCAACAAACCAGTTTTATTTTACTTGGAGCTCTTCTACTGAATCAGCTGATGCACTAAAACACCTTGGTTCTCATCAGTGCTGCTGCTACATAACCTGCTTTGCTGTCAGAAATTACCTGAATAGAAAAAGTGTCAGCAAGTGTGGATTAAGATTTGTTAGAAATCTGTACATTGTGTTACTAATACGCTTCAATGTTCTTAAATAAGAGTAAGGCACAAAACTTTGCACAGGAGGCTCCTGTACACCAGGGTGAAGCTTCACCTGGCTACATCCTCTGGGCTTGAGGTGGTGCTGCCTACAAATGGCAACTGTCTCAAGAGGTCTGGGCTACTGCTCCAGCATTCCCATGCCACAGGCACAGCTGTGCCCAACGCTGTCTTGGCAGCAGCTCCCAGGTTTTCAGCACATCTCAGGTTACAGCAAATGGATACGAGAGATGCTTTAGCTTATGCATCCAGTTCAGCTTAGTTCAAGTCTGATTAAAAGCCAGCTCTTCAGACTGGCTGGATCTCAATTGATCCTTATTGTTCAATATTAAAAAGGGAGAGGGATCAGTAGAAATATGGATTTGAGTGTCACTGTACCGCAAAGATCTTAGAAAAAAGTGTCCTTTGGCTTGCATGGCCCCCTTTGCAGGTTCTCCTTGGTCCAGCCATGAGAAAGGGGAGTGATTTGTTGCCCACTGTGCTTCTCTGGCATGTTCTTAAGGAGCTAATCTTGTTCATCCTGTGCCAAGTGCTGGCTGCACATTTCTTGTTTCACTGCAAATGGTTTTGCTGGAAGAGAGTGTAGGTGTGCAGCAGAAATGCCTCAGTCTCAGGTTGATGCTGAATGGCACCACAGTAAGGGAACACGGAGATGCTGTGTGTCATCCTGGCAGTCAGTCCTCTTCCCTGTTGTGTAGTGGGATGACAAATACAGAGATGTCATCGTAGGACGCCTCGTGGCTGTCATCCAGCATCCACTGGTGGCCTCTCTTCTTTCCCCTTGCTCTGCCCACCAAGCACTTGGCCAGTTCTGAAAACCTGTGGGTAGAAAAATGCAAGGCTTGGGTTAACAAAGCAACTATTCCCCTTAAGAACAATGTTGAGATGTGGCTTTATGTTGTCAAAATAACAAGGCTTTTTAAGACATAATTGTTACTTTAGGATGGGGACAGATTAGCAGGCAGTTTCCAAAGTCACAGAAAAGAGTGGTCATGCCAGAGCTGACCTGGAAGCAGTGGGATCTCAGCCTGCTTTTGGTCTGACCAGGTTCTTTGGAAGGGAAAACAAAGGCAAAGCTGGCATTACCTTTGAGGATCTGTCCTGTTTTCTGCAAGGAAGCTCCTGACCACATGGGCGACCTCGTCATTGCACAGAACATCCCAAAGGCCGTCAGTTGCCATGATGAGGACGTCGTCTTCCTTAATGTCATGCAGAGCAAAGTCAAATACATTCACCTGGAAAGCAGAGGAGTAAATCTGTGACAACTCCTGCAATGTAACAGAGGGGTCAGGGAGATGAGACTTCCCCTGAGAGATGCCACACTGGGGCCAGGGTGCTTGGAGAAAGGCTAAGACCTGCCAAGTCTCTAAAATGCTACAGAGGAGCAGCTTGTTTAATTCCACCCTACAATTCCCATGTGCTGTGACTGACCTTAGGAATGCAGGAGAGGAAAGGTTTGACTTCAATGTTGGTGTCGATGACCTTGAGTTGATGATCCCCCAGGCCTCGAGAGACAGCCAGAGTCCCCAGCAGGCGAGCCTGGCCCCAAACAAAGCAAAACAGGATTGAAACATCGGGGTGTGGTGCCTTTAAAGGCTGATGTGTGGCTTGTCCTGACTGATCTATGTGTTGCTTTAGGACCTTTCTCCAAGCATCACCCAGAACAGCCTCTGGAGGCTTTGGAGATGGAGGAGTGATCAGAAGCAATGGCCTGATGGGAGTGTGAAGACAGCCTGACTCTGAATGGCTCCATGTGGCCCATGGTGTGCTCTGGAGTTAGTACATGTACTCTGGGTAATGCTACAGACCTCAGGAAGCCCATGGTGGCATCTGCTCTTGATTTGAGGTGGCAAGAAAGACAATTGGGTTGGTTTGGGCGTGTCCCTTTGTCCTGGCAAAGGAGGTTCTGCACTGACTCTGTAAAGGGGGTGGCACAGGGGTTTAGTGCTGGGGGAGGGGATGGGGCTTTCTGCTCGACCCCAGCAGGCAGATGCTGGATGGGTGCAGTCATTGCTTCTCCCTACCTCCTCCTTCCCTCTCCAGGCTCATTTCTCAGGCCCTCCTCGAGGTGGACGGTTTGTGGGAAAGGCAATAGAGCTAAAGGAGACAGTCCCAAGTGGGAGCTGATGAAGTTTGTTCTCATCTGAATTGAGTTCTTGTGTGCAAGGGGAGATGAGGAGAGGGCAGGCTGCCTCAGGGCTGCCGTCTGCTCTGCTGTACTCTGGAGGAGGGTGCAGACTCTGCTCCAGAGGGCTCTGGGTTACACCAGCCAGGCAGCAAAGGGAGCTGCTGTATCCAGGCTGTGGGACTGCTGTACTGGAGAACACCAGAGCTCTGGGTCTGCTGTAGTGCCCCAGAGTGTGACATGAGTGACAGGGACACTGAGGACCCCCAGCAGACTTGCCTGTGCCTTCCCAGTGTGTAAAGCATTAAGCTACCTGCTTCCCATGACCGTGGACGAGAGGATACTTGAGGTCAGCTTTTTCCACCGTCTTGTACCCCCTGGAACAGAGAATTCACTGTTGATTTGCGATTTGTCTGACTTGATAGTACAACCCAGCCAGAGCATTTTGACTCTGATTGAACCCTTGTGGTGTCGCCGTGCACAGGCAGCTCACTGAGGAAGGGGCAAGGTGACCCTCAATCTCCCTCCCCAGCTTGTACCTGCACCAGGCTGGGACTCCCTGCACCAGCCCCACCTCGATGGATGCCAGAAGGACCATCCTGACTGTTTTCTAACCACCCTGCCAGGGCCCTGGTCCTTCAGTCGGAGGGAGCTGCTCACAGCATCCTTCCCTACCATTGTGCTGCTGCTCTCACCAGCAGGATGTGCCCCTTCTCCCTTCACCTCCCCTTTGCTGTGAGCAAAAAGCTGCCCTGTGCTGCAGCCTTCCCCTCAGGCAGAAGGGACTCACCAGCCCTCCATGAAGTAATCCCGGTACAGGACCTTCTGGCCCACATCATCTCCCTTCAACCTCCGTGGAAACTCAAAGCGTGTGAACTCACCATCCAGGAGCTTGGGGAAAAGGAAAGCCTGGAGGAGGGAATGGAGGGTGAGCATGGACAGGTTCTGCTTCAGTGCAGTAGGGCACCAGAGCTGTTTCTGCCTCAGGACTGGCACTCCCAGCAGCAGAATGGAGACCAGAACTGGGAAAGCATGTTCCAGTGAGGACAGGAACATCTCCCCTACTAAAGACTGTTGGCTGAATTTCTACCCCAGCCCTCCCTGGCTAGTGTCAGCTGACATTATGGCCACACAGTGGCCTTCAAGGAAAGCTGGAGGTCCTCTTGCCACACGCCCTCTCTGACCCAGTGGGATGCTTGCAGCTGGATTGTCTGATGGAGTCACTCACCAAGTGCTGGATTCGCTGCCTCTCTGACTCGGGGGTGAACTCGCTGCTCATGGGCACAATGTTGTCCTTCAGGACAAGAATTGCCCTACAAGGGGGAAGAGGCAAAGCTCAGCTGTGCCAGAGAATAGCTGTGCACCCAAAACTCTTAAAAAAGGCCACTGTATTTCAGATAACTCCATTGCAATTGCACTGTTGCAGCAGAGAACTGTGCTTGCCTGGTTTGACAGTGGTCGAGCTCACTGTTAGAGGAATGGGGGGCCACAGCCAAGTGAGGGAAATCACCCTTCACTTTTAAACACCTGCCAGGCTGAGGGTACTGCTGCATTACCACCCCAGTGCTGGGTCTGGGCAGCTTTAGGCCCTTGAAATCCCCAAATTGTTCCAGAAGGCATGAGAGCACCTTTCTTCCAACAGGTCCTGTGCCAGGCAGGAGGGGGATGGTTGGGCTGCACATTTACTGTCTGTAGACAGTAAAATCAGAGTTGTGGTTTAACCTGGCAGGCAGCTGAACACCACACAGCCACTCACTCACTGCCCCCACACCCAGTGGGATGGGGGAGATAACTGGGAAAAAGGAAAGTAAAATCTGTGGGTTGAGAGAGAGAAAGTTTAATAGGACAGGAATAGAAGGGAAAATAATAACGAGAAAAGAATTAGAATACAGAGAACAACTGATGCACAGTGCAGTTGCTCACCACCCACTGACTGATGCCCAGCCAATTCCCCAGCAGTGGCCCCAGGCCAGCTTTCCCTCAGTTCACACACTGAGCATGGTGCTACATGGTCTGGAACATCTCTTGGGTCACTTGGGGTCAGCTGTCCTAGCTGTGTCCCCTCCCAGCTTCTTGTGCCCCCAAACCTCCTCGCTGGTAGGGTGAGAAGCTGAAAAGTCCCTGACTCTGTTGCTGAGCAGTGCTTGCACAACTTAAACATCAGTGGGTTTTCAACAGTGTTCTCCAGAACTCTGTCCCAGCTGAACCCAGGACAGTAAGATGCTGGAAACCTTGCTCAACTCTCAGATCTCATCCCCAGCAACTTCCCCCTTTTATTATGACTCACCTGCTGTCCCCAGCATTGGCCACATACAGCTTTCCCTGGAAATAAAAGGCAGCCAGAGCAGTGCAACCTCCTGTCTGGTTCGTGGCTTCCATCTCCTGGCCAATGACTTCATCCTGTTGGTTTAAAACAAGTTTGGAGACTGATGTGATCTGGGCTGCTGCTTTCTACACACTGTCCCATCCCTCCCAGCAGAAATCCAGAACCAAAACTGACCGTGGATGGGCCTCAGGAAACCAGCAAAGTGACAATGTTGCTTCTGTACAGCCTATACAGCTGTTTGCTCCTGGACTGTGGATGCTTTAGGAGGGGGACGGGGAGAGCTCAGACTTGTACGTGCTGTGTGAGTGTGACAATAGCCACCTTCCTGCCCTACAGAATTGTACAGAGCTACTGCAGCTTTGCTCTGGGTCAGCACTGGCAACATGCAACTCTGAGGCAGACCCTGGGGTCTGACCCAGCGTGATCTCAGCACACTTAAAGGTTTGGCCCAATGTTCCAGCCTACTCAGCGAGCAGAAGTGCAGATCCTGCCCTCCCAGGGCACAGGGAGAGACAGACTGTGAGTGCCTGGGCCAGCAGGACTGGTGCCCTGCACGGGGTACTCACACATTCCTGGAAGGCGTTCTCCAGGGCTCCCACCACCAAGTCTGCTGCGTGGATGTGCTTCTCCTCCACGAACTGGGGGTCACTGTCACAAACGCAGCGTCTGCTGAGGTGCATGGGGGGCTGGGCCTCGGTGATGCCTCCCACGACCTCCTCCAGCTTCTGCTTGATGCAGTAGTGCAAATAGTTGGAGGCGATGATGGCAGCGTCTGGGCCACCGTGGCCATCGAACAGTGCCCAGTAGTGACCAGTCAGAAACTGCCGTGAGGAACAGGGACAAGACAGGGGCTGAAGAGGTTGTACAGATGGCAGGCTCGCAGCCAGGATGCCCCTGTATGTGTTTTGCCTGGCTTTTCCACCCCAGCTACCCTTCCCTACCACTGGTAAATCTCCTATGCAGCTCAAACTCAAGCGATGGCCACGTGCTGCTCTGCCAGGCCCATCATCTGAGCTCTGAGCATCGGGATTTGCACCACCCACCCTCACGTGCTGTTCCTGTGTGTTAGGGGAGATGGGGCCATTTCACAAGAAGTGAGGCAGAGCCTGGTGAGAGCATCCTGTGTGCCCAACTCACGCTGCTGCCCCAAGTGATGGCAAGACAGACTGGCCCTTGAAAGCAGAGGGAGCACAGGAAAGGTGAGGGCACAAAAGGCTTGGGTGACCTCAAGTGCTGCAAGTCGTGGGCCATGGAAGTAGAAATGGCATTTACAGACAGAGCTACGTATTTGCTGGCCACAGGGTACATGGGTCCCCTAAACACATCCAAGGAAGGGTTTCAGCACATGGGCATGTAGGACTGATGGAGCAATCCCGTGTTTCCTGAACCTGCGCCCTTGGGTGGCAGCAAAAGGCTGGCAGCAGGGTGAGCACAGCCTGCCTGGGGGCAATACCTGCGTGGAGCACAGGATCAGCCATTCTTCATCCTCCTCCAGACCTGGCTCTCTCCTCCGGACGGAGATCTGACAGCAGGCTGCCTGGTCCTCATTAAACTCCGACTTCTCGGCATTGATAACCCTGCAAACACTCCAGGTAAGGTGTGGGGACGCACTGCACCTCTCCTGCTCCCAGCCAGCTGTGCTGGCTGCTCTGCAGCCACTGCAAACAGCTGCACCTTGCCCCTCCTTTCCAGCCCCGTGCTCCCTGCTCCCTTTTCAAACACAAGGATCTCTTTGCTGGTGACTGCAACAGTAAGTCCTTTATGTGCAGCAGGGAAAAGCCCAGCTGGGGACACAGAGACCTGCACCCTGGCCTCAGGCAGCTCTTGTCAGCAGCCCACACCGTGCCATTTCCTTGTTGACACAGTGCATTGCAAAATCACCACCACTGCTTTTCCTTCCAGCCTTGCTAATGCTTGTCCCTGGACGGGAGTGTGCTCTCCTTGCATTTCACGCTGTGCCATCCCAAGACCATGGGGTCATGACGTGGTCTGGCCAGGACGTGAGGACAGCTCCTGGCTGGAGTTGTTCTGCCTGATCCATCCCCTCTGCCGTTTAAAACAGCAATCCAAGAGATTTCTAAAAACGTGGTCTTCCCCTTCCTTTGTTTTAAAGACACTTTGCTAAGAGCGGTGCCGCTCCCCGGGCTGCCCCGGCCACTTGTCACAGCCCTGGTGCCGGCCCTGCGGCTGGCAGGGGGTGGGCAGGGGTGTCCCCGCCGCCCCCGGCAGGGACGGAGAGGGGCTGGAGGATTCACCGCCGTGCCAAACCTCCGCTGGAGCAGGAAGCCTCTCCCTCCTCGCCCCCAGATGCTGCAGGAGGGCGAGCGGTGCCTGCGGGCGGCCCCTCCGGGCAGGGGCGGCTGCAGCCGAGGGCCGCAGCGCGGGCAGGTGGGGTGCGACCACCGCCGGCACCTCGCCAGGAGCCCCCCCCGCACCCTCCACACGCCTGAAACCTCTGCACTACTCCCCGGTATCAGCACCCCGGGAGGGCCCCTAACCCCGCCCGGCCACCCCGGGGCTCTCCCGGAGCCCCTCCCGGAGCGGCCCCGCTGCCGGCCCCACTCACTCGGCGTATCCCGCGCCCCAGGGCAGGGGCCGCTCGGGCCCGGCGCCCCTCACGGCCCGCCCGCCCGGCGGGGCCTCCTCGCCGCCGCCGGGCAGGAACTTGGGCCGGCGGTAGCGCAGGGCGGGGGGCGGCGGGCCCGGGCCCGGTGCCGGGGCTCCGCCGGGGCGCTCCGCGGGGCCGCCCCGCCGCCAGCGCCGCAGCCACTCGCCCGACATGGCGGGGCAGGTGCGGCTCCTCCCGGCCCCGCCGCGGTCCCGCCCCGGGGCGGTGCGGTGCGGAGCGGAGCGGCCCCGCGCTCCGGAACGGGCGGTGCTGCCTGCCCAGCCGTTTCCTGCCCGGGACGCGGCGGAGCGGAGCCGAGCGGAGCGGAGCCGAGCGGAGCCATGACTCACCAGACCGGCATCCACGGTGAGCGGCGCCCGCCGAGCGCTCGTGTCCCCCCGCGCCATCCCGGGGGCTGCCCCCGCTGCTCGGCCCCCGGCCCGGGCTGGGCTGCCCCGCTGCGCCCCCCGCCATCGGCACCCCCGCGGCCGCGCCCCGCGCATCCCGGCCCCGCCGCGGCGGGCTGCGGGCGGTGTCGCGACAGCGGCGGCGATGGGGGCGATAAGATGAAGCTTCCCGAAGGAGCCGGCAGGTTTCCTGCGAGTAGCGGGGGAGGGGGACACTGAGTCAGGCTCGGAGCGTTTGGGTGCCGGGAGGACGTGCGGCAGGGGGTCTGGCCCCGGGGTGCCGCCGGTGCGGGGCTCTCCCGCATCCTTTGTCTGGGCCGATCTCAGCACCCGCCGCGACGAGCTCGCACAGATGTGTCACGCACATCTGCCTGGCCGCAGCCCCGGCCGCCGTTCCCTTGCCTACGGGGATGCTCGGCCCCAGCTGCCCCCAGCCCAGCGGAGCTGCGGAGAGCCCGGGTGAATTCCTGCTTCCCGATTTCTCCGCCCGCTCCCCACAGGACCCAGCCAGCACCCCGACACGACGGCTTTTGCATTTCTGAGTGTGCTTGGTGCATGACTGACTGTGTGTCCTCACGGTATTTCCCTCCTGCCCCCCGCCTTGCCAGCTCAATTAGCAATATTAATCAGGAGTCGAGGTGCTGCATAATTTATGTAACCGAATCAATATGCGAGCGGGGATGCGAGAGCAGCTGCCCCTGGAGCCCTGCTCTGTGCGATCGGATGTGAATCCAGCCCCGCAGCGTGTCCCGGGAGGGGAGCTGGGACATGAGCTCCCTCTGGTTAGCACCTTTGTGCCAGCGTGGGAATTTGTGCCTGCTGGTGCTTCATGGCATGGGCATCCCTGTTCCTTCAGCACGGTCGAGAACATCCTTCCCCTCCCGTTGCTTCTGGAGGGGCTGTAGCTGAGAAGTGACCAGCGATGATGCTTAGATGTTTCTCCTGCTTTTGCTCAGGAGAGCTGGTGGTTGATGGCATTCAGGTTCAGGTTTATTTCTTCTGGCTTAATCTGAGATCCTGAAGTTCAGGCTCTAATTAAGTCTTCCTTGTTTTGCAAAAATACAACAATAATTTAAAAAGTTAAAAATCAGCAGGATGGACCCCAGCACCCACCTGAGCTCTGGGTGTGCTGGCCCCGCTCTGCAGAGCTGCCCGTGGGGTTTGGGCAGGCAGGGCCTGTTGCACTGTGTGCCCCAGGAGGCTGCTGCCTGTTGCTCACTGGCCATGCCCGGCTGCTCCTGTGCTGCTGGTGCTGTCCTTGCTGGGGAGGGAGATGTGCCAGCTTGGCTCTCTCTGAGAGCACTGACCTTCGCTGACCTTGGTTGCCCACTGCTTGGCACACTGTGACCAGTGCTGGGAGTCACCGTGGGGCACCGTGGCCCGTAGGACGTGACGTGCCCTGTCAGTGGGAAAGGGGAAGGGACTCGACTTCCCCCAGGGAGCTGCGGCGGTGCAGGGTGGGGATGGAGCTGATGACTCTGCCCCAGCAGCAGATCCCTGAGCTGGGGGTGGTGTAAAAACGTCCCTGCGGTTATGGAAAACAGCTTGTGTTGGGTGGTCTTGCTGTCGCAGCATCTTGGACATCTCGGGGTTCTCTCTCCATGCCCTGTTGCGCCGTCTCTCTTCCGGGAAGCTGCTGTTTCCTCTCTGAATGCAAATCTGCCCCTCCAACACCTGCGAGGCACAACTGGGGTGCTCCAGGCTCTAAGGGAACCCCCCCCGGGGTGGGTTTGGGATATTTCAGTCTGCCCCACCCCGTCACGGTGATCGCATTATTCTGTTTGCTCAGCAAAGAGCAGATTCCGTATCGAATGAGGAACAGCAATCCCACTGCTACTTTCATCCCCTCTGCTGAGGCGCTGAGGTCTGTTGTTTGCTGAGGAGGAGGGATTTTCCACCTCTTCCTGGCTTCTGGGGCCTTCTTATCTTTGTGTGCACCCAGCATTTTCTGTTTTTTCATTCCCATTTCTCCCGTATTTTCAGGAAGACATCTGCTCCCAGGGGAATTATGATCAGATCCCGCGGCTGGCTTAGGGGAGGTTGCAGACAAGCTGGCGAGGGAATCTGCTTGACACTGTGCTAGATCTGTGTGAGAGCAGGGTGACGTGGTGGTGGGGAACCCCGGGAGCAGCCCCTGCTGCGACACTCCCATGTCATCCCGGCTTTTGGGGAGAAACAGGGGGAGGGCAAGCGATGGCAGTGAGAGCTGCGGGTTCAGGGAGTGCAATCAGGCCTTTCATGCAGGGGCAAGAGGCTAATTATTATTTTTTTGAGTATCCCAGGCAGCTCTCTTGAAGGTGCTGGCGACAAAACCAGGCTGCCATGGAGACTGCCAGGCTGGGGAGGCGGTTGGAAGCTATCAAAGGGTGCTGTGGGCTTCCTGGGGCTGGAAACCTGCTTTTTAGCTACAGCTGGGAGGATTCATTGAGTGTTTTTGCAGTCCCTGTTTTGCTCTGAGTGGCATTAGCTTGGAACAGCATTTGCTGCCTGAGCTTAGAACCTTGGGAAGGCGATGCTGAACCAGGGCTTTGATGCTGGTGGGAGGTCATCTGCTTTCAGTTGCTTTTGGGATCTCTTTCAAGACCACTGGGCAGAGAGAAAAAGTCTCTTAGAGGGTATTTTTTTTCATCTGGAAAGTAAAGAAATCAAATGCATTTTGTTTCTTCAACCCGAAAATAGAGTTTGGTACCTGCTCTTCCTGGGGGAGGCGGCAAGATCTGGGGATGGGGGAGGACCTTTGCTCCCATGCACAGCTGAGCCGCCACTTTGCCCCAGGTCTGGATCTTGCTTTGGGAAAGCATCTGGTAGGAATGGATGTTTGCTTCAGGAGAAGCACAACCATGATGCACACGGGCAGGAACGCTGTCAGATGGGTAAAAAAAGAGCAGAGAGGTGGGACCCAGGAGCTGCTGGATCTGCAAAAGTCTTCTTGGAAAGCAGGTGGCTTCCTGGCTCTTCAGTGAGAAGAAAGAAGGACCTTCTCTGCTCATCCACCACATCCTCAGCCCCTCTCCTCTGCCTCTGCTGGAAAGCAGCACTGGCTCCCGAGGCGCCTGGATGCACAAATTTGGGGGCAGCTTTGGAATGCTGGAGGCACCCCCTAAGCAGGGACGTGTCACAAGGTGCCATCGGAGAAGGAGGAGAAGGAGAAGGGATGGCTGGTT
>QWTY01028555.1:0-23710 GCA_008033365.1 Pseudorectes ferrugineus
GGGAATGGGCTATGGGATGAACAAGGAAGGAATTCTGCTTTTACAGAGAGGGCTGGACAGGCCCCAGCCCCTCACAGGGCACCAGGGCTGCAACTCCACGTGCAGATAAAACCATTGCATCAGCTCTTAACCAATAACTGTTGCTCACAGCAGGACACAGGAGCATTCTCCAGGAATTAAAGAAGTTATCCATTTACTCAGAACGAAGTCATACTCTGAGTGCAGCAAATAATTATTCCTGCCCACAATGCAGCATCAGGGAAGTCTTTAACAAGTCATTATGTGGTGGCTTTCAGAGAGAGCTAATTGGATGTCTCCAGGTCACTGCCTAAGTACTGCTACTCCCAGCTAGAGAGGAAAAGACCAACTGTAATTTCTGTAATTAAAACTGCAGTCGGTGCGTGCTCAGTGCCCTCCTGACAGACCCCAGCCCAGCACAGCGAGCTGTGCAATTGCACCCCTGGAACTGGAACTGCAAGCCAAATCCTGGGCAGGGTGTCGGTGTCTCCGTTCAGCTCAGCCTGCCTCCTCCCTGGAAGCAGAATGGCTGTGTCCTTGTCTGTGTCCGTGTCCGTGTCCCTGTTCCTGTCCCCGTCCCACTGATCTCCCAGCACAGACCCCACAATCCACGCAGACACGGCACTGCCAAACCCTGCTCTGGCCCCAGGGCAGAGCACGCTGGGCAGGAGGGGAAGGGGATCTTTGCTGGACAAAGAGAAAGCCTCAGGATGTCAGGCAGCCCACTGCAGACCCTCTGGAACACTGCTGATTTATTAATTAACAGATCCCCGTTATCCAGAGCAGCCTCTGCTGAGCCTCCCTGGAGCATTCCAGGCTCCACAGCTGCGAACTCCACGGCTCCTCTTGGCCTCCGAGCACAGCTCTGCTCCACAGAGGGTTAGAGCACAAACAGAGCCCTAATGCTGCCCTACAAGTGCTTGTCTTCCTATAAACACAGAAACAGGATTTAAGCCAGAGCCTGGAAGAGAGCTGGACCCGACCAGTCCTTCAGCTCTGGGTGTTCAGAAAGCCATGGACAACCCTGGAACTTTGTTCTTGTGTTGTTCTTGGCAGGTGAGTTTAACAAAATGCCGGAGATGAGGAATAACAAACCTAAGCCCCCCTTTGCTGGAGATAATCAGCTTCAGTCTCACCTCCACCGTATTTCCAAAGTGAGCAGCTCTAGAAAGTGACTCCTCACATGCTGCTTGTCTTGCCAGAACTGTGTTAGCCTGTGGAATTCTTACAGAAATGCCAGTGCAGCCTGAGCTGATTCATTCTGTTTCCTCTTGGTTCTGTCTGTAGTGGCATAGAGAGACTGGACAATGCTAAGGTGACTGCTCCAATTTTCTAAGGTACCACTGACTGTAAAACCATGAACCAAGAGGAATGAGACTGAAAAGCAAACACAGCCAGAATTCGGTACAAAACACCCCTAAGCATATCCATAAAAACAACTGCCTGAATTAATTATTAAAGCAATTTTATACACTCTACACTACAAATTGCAAAACTACCTAAGTGACTCCCAAATATCCCCAGCGAAGCACTTGTGAAAATCCCACACCGCAATTATGTTCTGTTCTGCATCTCCTGCACATGAAACACTTTCCACAGGAGGACAGTTAAGTCACTTACCGAAAGAGAAGAGATGGGATCTCTCCCCCACACACTGTGCTGGTGCTCCAGTGCCCATTTTCCAATTAAACTGGTCCAGTTTATCTGCCTGTCTGACAGAAACAGAGTAACGGCCAAGAACTCATTAATATCTTTTTATCAGTGCACTGCCAAGCGAAGATTTGATCAGCAAAGCAATCAGACCTTGTTATAGCTATGACATGGCATTGCAGAGATGATTTAGAGACTGAAAATATGGAGATTTTTCTTATATTTCTATAAAATAAAATAAATCTTTACCTTTTGTAGTCCTAGAATGCCTGCAGATGCAGGGGAGTAGAGTGACCTTAGAGTGTATTTGTTCCTGCAGAGGAACCATCCATTTGTGAGTTATTTCAACAGATTTGTCAAGACAGTGCTGGTTTCTCTATTTTATGAGAGAAACAACAAATGCTAACATTGTTCTTCAATTCCCAACAGCCACGAGATCCAAGAGAGAGCTCAGTTGTTCAGTGCACCCCCCAGCTCCCCTCCTTTGCCAGATTACACACAGAAGTGGCAAAAAGCACAGATTTATTGGGCTCATGCTGGAAAATTACTCTTCTTTATTTGTTTTGTGGCAGCCTCCAGGAGCCACAGCAGAGGAGCCCATCCTCACTGCATGAGGACAAACAGAATTCACTGTGCTAATTAAACCACAATTTGCTCAAAATCTGAGCCAAAAAAGATGCCAAGTAAGAAAGAACTGTGATCATCTGTGAACTTCCCCTCTGCACACACTGTGCCAACACAGGAGCCAGAGCTCTGAATGCCACAAGACCAACAGAGCAAGAGGTACAAGAGAGCCTCAGAGGCTGTGTGAGCCCTTGCCCAGGATGGAGCTGGGACCCCACAAGTTCTCACTGACTCCAAGGCAGCTCTGACAGGAATTTCAATGGGCAAAACGAACAAAAAGTTGCCATGCCCGAATTCCAAAGGTTTGCAGCTGCAGCCTGCTGCTAGGAGGGCTCAATCAAACAGGAAATGCCAAAAAATACTATTTATTTTTAGATAAATCCATGAGCTCCAAAAGTTCAGTAAATGTGAATGACTAACCCACAGCAAACTGCCAGTGAAGAAGCTGATCTTATTCTTATGATTTCTACAAGAATTATTTTCAGAGCAATATTTCATAAACTTAATAAGAAGGAAAAGAATCTTATTAAGCAGAAAGCTGGTCTACATTTTGTGGTAATTTTGCTGTAAGCAAGTCATACAGCTGAACAGTAATTAGGTATAATAACTGCATTATGCAAGTCTTGCTTCTTGTATATGGGGTTCCATTTCTAAATTATAAGAATCCCACATTGGTTTAACTTTGAATTTATTTATATTGATTTTATCACATACTAGGAAAGCTAAACCTCTCCATGAGATATCTTACCTGGCCTCTACTGCCTTTTCTTTTATTAACTGTTAATAGTTTCAGCAGTCATTGAATCATAATGAGATGAAATTAATAGTCTGGATTTAGCAGAAGAGATGTTCAGGTTCACCATACAGCCATATGGAAGATTTATTTACTATTTTAGAAAGGAAACAGTATTATGGGGCAATATACTTTCCAAAGAAATAGAGTAACCCACAGGGAAGTTTTAGAAACAGGATCAAAAGCATTTCTTTCAGAGCTACATACAGCTAAAAATTAATGAGTTCCTTTATTATTTTCACTCCCAGGTTTATCGGAGATGAACACATTACAGGTTCACATATGTGGGAGTTTCACAGAGCCACACCTCTTCCACAAAGAAAGACTTGAAGATACCAGCAGGAAACTCCATCCAAGTGCCCTCAGCAAAGCCAAGGGGCACTGAGAGTCCCCTGAGAGCCTGCGGGGTCTGGCAGGGTCCAAGCAGGCTGAGCTCCCCTCTGCCTCCCACTGCAGCTCCTTCTGGCCATGGGATGCAGAACCACCTTGGGAGGCTCCTCAGGAAATGGCTTTGCTCCCACAGAACAAAACTTTCAGTCTGGTCCAGGTTAAAGGGAAATTCTCATTAGAGATCATGGAGTCACAGAACAGCCTGGGCGGGAAGGGCCTTGAAGCTCACCCAGTGCCACCCCAGCCATGGCAGGGACCCCTTCCACTGTCCCAAGCTGCTCCAAGCATCCAACCTGTCCTTGAACACCTCCAGGGATGGGGCAGCTGCAGCTGCTCTGGGCAGCCTGTGCCAGGGCCTCCCCACCCTCACAGGGAGGGATTCCTTCCCAATGTCCCATCTAGGCCAGAGTGAAGCCATTCCCCCTTCCTGTCACTCCCCGCTCTTGTACAAAGATGTGGAATTGCAGTGAGCCCCGGGAGGCAGAGCAGTGGTGGGAGGTCAGAAGCTCCATCCCTGCACTCAGGCTGCCCTTCCCCACTCCAAACCCCTCATCCAGCGTGGCACTGACGGAGCTGCCAGGCACAGCCCCATGGCAACAGCAGCACAGAGCCAGCAGCAGGAATTCCCTGTGCTCCCCTGCCTGCCACAAACCCTGGAGAGGCTGGGAGTTTCCTGTGCACAGCCACACCTCGGGCACAGAGACGGGAAATTCCTGTGCCAGTGGCCCCAGAGACATTCCCTGGGATTTGGGACTGTAATTACAGTGACGACTCTGCTCCACACTGAATTATGCACACCTCCCACCGAGCCTGAGAGCTCTCCCAGGGCCCATTTCACCAGTTATTCTCCAGATGATTCCCTTTCCAAAGGGAAGCTTTCCAGCAGTGAACATGTGCACTTTTTGCTATTGCAAACGTTCTGCTTTGCAGGCACAACAAACTAGAGAGGGAAAATCAGCCCAGGCTGAGCAGGAATTTCACCGGTGTCCAGAGGAACTCAGATCTCTCTGCCCCATCTACCAATGTCCCATCCACTGCCTTATTTGCAGAAATACTGAGATTTAAATTGTTTCAATTCTATTGTATCCCCCCAGCTTTTAGTAACAGCAGTTACACGAGTCATGCATGATGGCTTTTCCCTAATACATTTTTCCTTTATATTGTCAAAATCATTTTAAAAGCTGCAACGCAAAATACATTTTTGTATGAATCAAAAGTATTATGACTAAGATAATTATTTCCCATCCACTGAATGTATCACCAGTATTAAAAATTGACTGAGCTAGAAAAAGAGATGTAATGGAAGTTGATCTCTTCTTACCTATATTTTTGAACGGAAATAAATGACTGAAAATTGTGTGCCTGGCGACATTTGACAGTTTGAATGATCTATCATCAGGGAAACAGTAAATTTAGTTTGGAATTAAGGACCCTCTTGCCCTTGAAATGTTTCACAGCACAGGTTCCGTTCAGGTTCTAACCTGAGGCAGATGCAGTAATGAAGTATTTAGGAGCATTATCCATTCTCACTCATAAAGCTGAACAATGCTGCTGCTTAAGCACATGCTTGGGGAGGCATTTCTCAGATCCTTGCAAGGCTCTTTCAGTGCACTAATCTGAAAAAAACCACAGTAATATGTTTTTGGAAGCCTGCCAGAGTCATGATAAATAATCCCCTGTTCCTGATAGTTTCAATACAGCAGTTCCCTGAAACTCATTTCAGCCCAAGAACCTCCCTCTCCTGTAAACACTTTCCACTGCTCTTGTTGGTACACGATATGAATTAGTTATTTAAACACACTTGAAGTTCTGCATTTTACCAAACGTGTTGGAATATAAATATTTTTAAAGCTGGTTCCTGGTTGTGTGCCACAGTTACAACTGCATTTCTCAGCTGCAAAGGAATCCAAAGCGACAAGAGTCACCTGCAGGCAGAAATTCTCCTGTTTATCCTTTGCTAGGGAGCTAATCACACGCTCAGATGAGGCAGGAGTGATGCTAAGCACACAAAATGCAGAAGTTCCTCTCCTCACTGATGCAATCCCAGGATTTTCCAAGGCTGGATGCAGTCTGAATTGGAGCAGAGGCTGCACAGCCAAGCACTTGAGATATCACTGAGGAGGAAAAGCTGCACAGCTCAAACCAAACCCCCGTGAGGCTGTTTGAGCACATCCACACCTCTCTACTCCTTCAAATTAAAGAGTTTGCTGCCCAGTTGTACACCTGACTTCTCTCTGTTTTCCAGCTCATTTCCTGTTCATTTCCCATTTCTTTGCAGAGTAAGAGTTTATGTTGATTCTGCTGCCACATCCACCAGCCTCTCCTGCTCAGACACTTTCCAGCAGCCCCCAGGTGCCAGCACACACCACCCAGCCAGGGGAGGATCCAGAACACTTCTCTGTGGCTCTGCAGAGGGAATATGGGGGAGGTTGGCAGCACGAGGCACTGGAGTAAAATCTCAAGGGTTTGTAAATTAATTTTAGTCACATCGGGCACCTTGCAAACACAAACACAACATCCCCAGAGCTGCAGATGGAGGAGGGATGTGTTACTCCTCGCTCCTCCAATGCCACTAACACGACACAGACGTGCAGGAGCTCGTCAGGAGCTCTCCTGGATGATTTGCAGCAAGGACAGACAGAAGCAGAACGGGAGAAGAGCCTGGTGCTGCCCATGCACAAACACAAAACTCCCAGAACACTGTACAAGGAATAAAGCTAAAGGAAAGCTTTCATCCAAATACAAATGCCCAAGGAGCTGTTTAATGATTAAAGGTGAGAGTAAGAGATCTAAATTTAATCCGCTCTCTGCTGCAGACCTGTGATCTAATCCAGGTGATTGCAGGTGGGATCCTGCTGACCAGACGTGAGCATCAGTGCCAGGATTCTGCAAAATGCCCTTTACAGTGAATTAGGCCCTGACTCACCCATTGAGACAGACACAGTTTATTCGTGGTGGGAAACCACATTTGCTCAAATGCACCTCAACTGGCAATAAAGGGACCATAAGGGGATTAAATTCATGTTTACCTCAGGCAGGGCAGGTGAGGAAATCTTTAGCATTCCTTGGAAAAAGGCACCAAACCCAAACACACCAGTACCTGCCCCATGTGCTCGAGGGGAGCTGCACTGAGAGCTTTGAGACACACTTGGAACAGCAATTCTGAGGCTTTTGGTCAACTCCTGGTGGCTGGCAGAGCCCTCCCTTCGCTGGGCACTGCAGGAGAGAGGAGCAGAGCTGCAGTGGCAGAGCACAGCGGTGTGGCTGGCAGGGACAGGTCCCAAAGCAGGGCTTGCAGAGCTCGTGTGCAGCAGGGTTTGCAGGCATGCTGAAGGCTGATTCCAGTGGAAGGAGGGAATGCAAGATGAGAGGAGCACGGAAATGTGGCTTGCTGAGTTCAGTCCCCTGCTACTGCAACCCTGGATCATGACACCTTTGGAGCTCAGCAGCTCTGAATCCCAGCAAATGATAAATTGCTGGTTTAACTGGGTTATTTGTAATAAAACTCAGGGACAGGTTTGGAAGCTTATCCATGGGAAGGTGCACTCCAGGGACACTGCACTAAGAGTAATGGAGCTGTTCATGAAAAAAGACAAGAGAAACAAGCAAAAAAATGCCTGCATAGGCCATAAATCAGCAAAAAAATATGTATCACCGTGCAGTGACAGGAGAATTGCATCCACTTGCAGGAAATCTGCTCACCCTGAGGAGCCAGAGCTGCCCTCAGTGCAGTCTCCTTGATTCCAGGGGGAGCTGAGGATGGCAGCAACATCACAAACAGCAATTACCACCCATCCCAACTCATCCAGGCTGGCACAGCCCTCAGGAGGTCTCTAGTCCAGCCTCCTGCACAGGGCAGGGTGAGTTGGGAGAGCAGACTTGGCTGCTCAGGACTCGATCCAATGGGCTTTTGAAAGCCTTCTGTCTCTCTAATAAGCTTTTTGTTGACACTGGAAGCCATCAGGAGTCCCCAAAGGCAGCTCTTCTCCAGGCTGCACAAGTCCAATCCCAGTGTCTCAGCAGAGCAGGTACTCCCTGCACTGACCATCCTGGTGGCCCTCTGTTGAACACACTCCAGCCTGGGGATGTTTTTCCTGCCCTGAGTGCCCCAAAAGAAATGCAGTACTTCAGAAGAAAGGATTTTCTCCTCCTGATTTGTTTGGAAGGTGAGAGGTGAAAGGTGCTGTGAAGTTGAAATACCTTGTTTTGATGGCAGCACTGCTCCCAAGTGCAGAATGATGCTGGAATTACCTTAAACAGCCAGGGAAACTGATAGAACAGGATTTCAATATCAACAGTCAAAGGAACAGAAGGAAAAGCAGCCACAGGCTGTAAAAGTAATGAAAGTGGGATTAAAAGTTTTCTCTGCAGCACTGCCAGTTCCTCAAGGAGCACAAAGTAGCTGATTGACTCTGGCAATCCTCGGCCAGTCCTCCGTGCACAGCCGATCACTGCAGAAGAACTGCTGGGCACTCCTGGCCATCCTCAGGGGCAGGATCACCTCTGGGTCCCACAGGAATCCTGTGCTCATGAAGGATGTAGGAGAGACAGGCCTGAAGAGGGAAGACCTCCATTTGCCAGACCAGATTTAAAGTGGCCAGTCAGGGATCTCACACCGACTCCTCACACTGATGTCCACGAAGTCCTTGACCTCCCCTGAACCTGCCAGGCCAGAATCCAAGTGAGGGGGTGAGTACCACAGTGGGTACCAAGCAAGTTGCAGGACATTCATATTCACACTGACCATGAGTAATAACCATTTTCAGTCATTATTGCTCAAAACTGGGCTGGAAAACTGCTTACTTGCAATGGAGAGTTCCACTCCTGTCTGTCTCCAGATGGAAATGGCATCCTGATCCAAACAGCACAGTCAGGGATGATTTATTAAATAGTAGAAAAACTCTGCATTAATCATATGGGGTGGTAATGAGTTGTCCTTTTGTGCCTCCTCCTTAAAGGATCACTGTAACTCGATGGGCAACCAGAACTCACAGAAATACGGGCTGGCAAGTGAAGGTTGCTGGAAGTCTCCCCTGCCCCAGGCACAAATGCTACAGCCAGTCCTGAGAGCTCTTTATCCAATTTTTTCTTTAAATCTCCACTGAACAGATTTACAACCTCCTGAGATGCCAGCTACTCGCAGGGTAATAGTTTTGTCTGGTTTGTTTGTTTTCTTCCCTGATATCTAAAGTAATCTCCCTAATTGCACTTCAGTAAATTGCTTTTTGTCCCATCATTTGTGGTCACAGGACAAGTGTTTACTGTCATCTTTACAAATGTGTTTATGCATTTGAAGACAGTTGCGGAGCCTTACCTTGTGTTTTCTTTTCCAGCTCAAATAATGAATTCCACCCTTCCACACAGCTTACATTGCTAAGCCTCTTGCAGTCGTGGTTGCTATTCTCCTCCCTGGTTTGCCTGCATCCTTCAGTAAGGGCGAGTGCAGTGCTTGAGCCTGGACAGAGCGCTCCAGCCGAGCCTGGCTGGCGCTAAATGGAACAGAAATAACGCCCTCTGATGTCTCACAGCTGATCCTCCTGCTCTGAGCGCGGGGAGCAGCACGGCTGCTCTGCAGCGCTGCCCAGGCTGAGCACTACAGTCCGAGAGTCTCCTCTGCAGTATTTGTGCCTCACAGTGCTCATTTGACATGTGCTGTTCCTCCTTCGTGGCACACGACATCATTTTTTCTCCTACAGTTTCAATGTGTTGAGTTCAGAGTGGCTCTGCAGTATCTCAGGGTCATTTGAAATCCCAGCCTTGCACTCCGTGCTGCAATCACTGCAAATGTTATAAAAATGCCCTCCATTCTGTCACCCAAGTTATTACAGTGAACACTGACCAAAACTGTTCCCAGATTACTCCCTGGGAGGCCCTACTTAACATGTCCTTCCTCTTTGACAGCAAAGACTTCTAAAATACAGGCTTTCATTAGCAAGATTATCACAGACTATCATACAAAAGCCAAAACTCTCGTACCTGTCACTGTGGTCAGTAAAACCAATCACCTCCATGCTACAGACAAAGGCTGAGAGCCTGCTAAGAAACCTTTCCAAAGCCAAATAAAAATCCTATGCAGTATCAGGGAAAAGCAGCCCAAGCTGACAGCCCCAGTCGCTGACAGCCCTCTACACAACTGCTGTTCAACAGCTCCGGCTGAGGAATATCAGCACGACTATTTCTGTGTGCCCACACAATCCTGAACCACAGTCCGATTTAGTTTAGGGGAAAAAAGAGGTGTTTTGCTAAAATTACCATAGTATAGATTTTTCATTTGTATTACCATAGCAACAAAGGACTTTGCTTGAAATGAGACCCCGCAGTGCTCCGGGTGAAGTGCACAATGCCCACAGCCCTTGTCCCTTTGAGCTGACTGTCTCCATCCAGCACGGAGGTGCGGGACATCACCTGCAGGAAATTCCCTCCGAGAGCAGTGCCTCGGCAGGGAAGGGAAATCAGAGCCCAGAAGAGTCATGATCTCTGCACCCACGGGGGGCAACAACACACGGGATGGGAGCGTTCACTCAAGAGTCTGTAACAGAGCTCGAGCTGCTGGTGACTCCCTAACCCTGGCACCGATATTTAATTCACTGCTTTAAAGCGGAGATTACATCCACACAGAGTAACTTCCACCCAGATGTCAAACAAATTTCATTAAAAAGTAGAGCTAGGCAACATTCTCCGAAGCTGTGCCAATAAACCAGTGTGCTAATTGCTGCCGTACGCTGCAGGGGAGCCCCGGGAACAAAGCACGGGCTTGGCTCTCCTGGAGCCTCTGCGCAGATCGGGAACAGAGCCGGGATGGGATTTATGCTTTAATGGACACTTGCAATCCCTCTTCTCCAACCAAAGAACCCAGATTCGCACGGCCGGGGCACAGCAGCAGGAGTTTTCCCGCGGATGGCGGCAGCCCGGGATGCCACCTGTGCGCAGCCCGTGCTCCCGGCGCGGGGCAGGGCTGGCGGGCGGCCCCCCCGGCCCCAGCTCTGCTCCTCCTCGGCTCCGGGAGCTCCTCCTCCTGCTCCTCGTCCCGGCGCGGCCGGAGCCGGGCAGCGCGGCCCGGGGCGCTGCTGGCGGTGCCGGTGCCGGTGCCGCACGATGCGCGGGGTCGGGGCTCCGCCGGAGCGCGCCCGTCCCGCCCCCGCCCCCGGCCCCGGCGCTCGGCGCGGCGGAGGCGCAGCGCGGTAGCGCGGCCGGTGCCACCCAACCCGCGGGGCTCCGCGCTCGCTGCCCGCTGCCGGCGCCGCGGGCAACTTGCAGGCAAGTTCGGGCAACTTTGCGGGCTCCGGGGGAGCCGCGGGGCAGCCGCGGGCAGCGCTGCGCGCCGGCGGCAGCGCCCGGCCGGGGGTGCCCGGAGCCGCGGAGCCCCCGGAGCGGGCGGGGCGGACGGGCCCGCGCGGCTGCAGCAACAGGTTCTGTCCCTCCGCAGGGATGGAAGAGAGGGAGCGGCCGTCATTCCCTGCCGGAGCCGGGCTGGCCGCGCCGCCAGCAGCGGGAGGGGCTCGGCTGCTGCCCGGGACCGCTCGGCTCGTTCCTGCCCTGCCCCGGCCCCGCCGCGGAGGAGGCTGACGGCGCTCGAGGCTCATCCATCGGGCTCGGTTCGTGCTGCTCGGGCTTCCCCTGGCCGGCTCTGCCGCTCCCCGCGTCCTGTGGCTGCACAGCGCAGGATGGAGGCTCGTGTTTCCAATTTCTTCCGCCTTGCCTAATCTGAAGGTCCTTTATAGCTTTCATTTTTAAATAATTAAGGGATGTCTTTTATATCGGTGTTTTTACTGACTTCTGCTCGTTGGTGACTGACAGACACATCAAGTGAACTGTTCTTGATAGGCAATGTCTTTCTGGTAGTTTTTTTTCATTGGAAAAGACTTGGGGAGGGGGTGAGGACAGGAAAAGCATGGAAGAACTCTTCCATGACTACAAATCTTCATTTCGGTAGCAAAATATTTATCTATATAAATAAATGTCAAATCCTTTACTTTTTAAAATTGTGTTTAAGAGATTGCTATGAATGTGACTTGCTAAAATTTGTTGACATAAATATGTTTCACAGCAGGAGAGTAACTGCAGTTATTAATCCTAATGTATTTCAGAACATTCTCCTGGGGATATAAGTTATCTGCAAAGTTATTTCACTTCTGATTATTATCAGTAGAATAAGGCTCAGCTTTATAAAACCAAACAGTGAGTAACATATTTGACATAATTCTGTTTGTAGGTTGTCATAAGATGCCACAACTGTCCAGCTCAAGGAGAGTAAGATAGAGATCGAGCATATTTTTTCAGCTTATCTGCTTTTCAGGAGAGTTTTATTTTATTTTATGTTATACATTGACCTTTCTAAGTTTGATTTGGCTGGAAGTGCACTTTTGCAAGCAGAGTTGAAGTTTGAGATGTGTTCTTAGGCTGTAAAGAGCTGCAGGAGTACGGCTTGAAGCGTGTCAGGAGGTACCTGGCAGTGAGGCACAGCACGGAAATCCTGTGCCAGGAGAGAGCTGAATGTGGCACTGCTTGGAAATGCTGCCTGCTTAACTAGGGAAAGACTAAAGGAGGAAGGATCACTGAATTGTTCCTTATGGAATTCTTTCCAAAAAATCACTCTATTCATATTCAATCTGCACTGAAATCTGAAACTTTTTTTTATGTTTTCTTAAAATTTAATTTACAAATGGTAAAAAGCAACAGAGATGAGTTGCAGGCACTGGAATTGATAGGAGAGTCTAGGGGGGAGTTCTGCATCTTCTTTGCTGGCTTGTTATCATCCAGGCACAACTTTGAATTGTCTGCACGACAGAGCAAGAGCAGGACTCTTTGCAGGAGCTCTGATTACATCAGAGATGCACTGCAGAATTCAAAATACTGCAGAGGACACTGAGGGGGGGAAATGACACTTGCAGTGGAATTTTAGCATGTTTCTCATGAGTTCTGTTTCTTTCCCTCAGAAGGGCATCTTTAATAATTCTTTTCCCATTGCCTCGGAGTCTGGCATCCTTCCTGAATTTTGGCTGAAAGTAAGGGCAGTACAGATTTCTAATTTGATTTCTTCACCAGACGTAATGGATGTCATCTTGTGCAGGATGGATTTTTGAAAATATGTTCTCTCTTACTTCCCATGCACAATCCACCCCTTAGAGTCACCCAGGGCCCTTGCCGTAGGCCAGTTATTTTGTGTTACTGTAGGTTCTAAAAGCCAGAGCAATTCCCAGGGTGGATAAGGTAGGAAGAAACAGCTCCTGCCCCAGTAAGTTTACAAACATGAGAGCAGCGATGCTCAGAGAGAAGTGATTTGCCCAAGAGAGCACATTGTCAGCAGGAGAGCCAGGGAGCTGAACTGGGCTTCAGTAAGTCCCAAGCATTCCAAGGGCAGAAGCTGCTCAGACCTCAGACCAGGAGGGCTTTTACCATTGGCCTGACTTAGCCAGAGCAGAGCAGAGGATTTTATTGTTACAGCAGATTGCTAAAGTTCATCTTGTTTAATTGCTGGGAAGATTTGGGCTGTAGGCTAATGTGTTTGTCTGACCTCATATCCCAGTGTGATGTCTTTACTCCTGAAAGCATTTCTTATCAGCTGTCCCCAGTGTCATCAGGCTGCAACGGAGGAATAAAGCAGTTTGCTTGGGCTTTAAGCTCAATAGCAAGAAGTCCTTCCATTAATTAGATCTCTCTCATCCTAAGGCAATATTGACCATCATTCTGTCGAGGCACCCTCAGAAGGAAAACAAGAAACACGCAAGAAATGCACTGGTTTATTTTTCTCCTTTCTCCGTTCCTTCAAGTCAGGCCACATTTATTATTGTCCTTTATTTCCTCCTACTCTTCTCCTGTAGATATGATGCTGCGTGTATCTGAGGCAAAGAACATGAAAATAACCCATGTGGAGCATCAGATCCTACGTGGGATTTGTAGGCTTGCCAGCTCTGGTTATGGCAAACCAAGGAGCAACCTTTTCCAAGTGCAGCCACTCAGCGTGTCACACGTGGGATTCATTTGCCCAATTTATTGCCTCGCAGAGGTCGAGGAGCTGGCAGCGGGGAAAGAAATTCCTTTCTCTTTGCTCTGCTCTTTCACAGTTGCTGCCTCAGGGTTACAGCGTGTGTCTGACACACGCAGAACATTTACATTTCCCTCTCTCCATTTCTTCCCATTGTGTCAACAGTGGATGTGTTGGGAGATCAAACCAGTGACAGAGATGAGCTGCCTCCTCATTTTTCCTGGCTGAGATTCAGAGGATAAGTTGTTGCTAACCAACATCATCTGGTATTACAGAAGGGAAAATGGTTAACAGCTCCCACTTATCCATATCTTATATCAGTCATAATCTTCATTCTCTTTGGACCAGCCCTGCCTTAGACATGGCTGAGGCAGAGGGGAAAAGGCATTTTAAAATGAAACAGCAGTTGGTCTGAGAGATGAAGCCCTACATAAACAGCCATCAGGCAGCCCTATTCTCCATATCAAACCCATAGCTCTCACTCCAGCAGCATTTCTTCTGCTGATCCATGGCAGGGGGTTGGACAAGATGAGCTTTAAGGTCCCTTCCAACCCAAACCATTCTGTGATTCTGTACAAGTGAGGAGTCAGGAAATAACACTCCATCCAAAGCTGACCTGGGGCCACCTGTTTGTAAGTGTGCACAGAGCTGCTCTGTTCAGCCCAATCCCTCTGGGAAGTTTAGGAGCAGAACTGAGAGAGTTTTACACTGAAGCATTGTAAGTGCCCTTGCAGCAAGGAAAACTCTTAAACTGGTGTGCAGCTGTGGTTTGAGTCCTTTGCTGTTGTGTATTCACAGGTTTTTGTTCTCCAATAGGTATGTACCACTCCTGGTGTGGTTTATAACCCCCAGCTTCTGAAAAGGAGGGTTCTGTGGCTCAGCAAGAGGCCCTAGCAGGGGGTGTATCCCTGGGGTGCACATCCAAGGGGAGGTAAGTGCAGCCAGGAGGAGAACAAAACTCTACTGCTACTGAAGCCAATCAACTGGAATATTTATTCCTTTCCTGTGAACCCGAGGCTAGAAAGCCAAAATACCGGTGCGTATTTAATGTCTCTATATTGTACAATCTCCTTAATAAATAAATGCTCTTATCAAGTGACACTCAGCCACTCCATGCACTAAGCTGAGGCTGAGTGTGCAGATGGAAGGTCTTGGAGCAGTCCTGCACAGCCTCCTGTTGAGGAGCAGATTTCAGGCTGACTCTTAAAGTGCAGTGAATTAGGGAGGCCAGAAGTTTGAACATTTCCAGCTTCTGTGTTTTATACCCAGTTGAACTCTGTTCTCTTCATTCCATGGACTTTATGCCAGCGTTGCATGAGCAGAATTTGAACGGGATTTTCCAAGTTGTCATTAGAAATGTTTGGGTTCTTATAATCAGAGGTAAAGGCACCTTGGCTCAGCCGACTGCAAGGACAAAGCCCTATTACTGCATAGAGGGTGTCAGTTATAACTGAAACAACATTCCAAAGTTTGCATGGAAATCCTGTATTTCTTTGCAACCTTTTGTAAATGAGGCCATAAAAAGGGAATTGCCATGTCATTAATTGTGTATAAACTCTATACAAATGTTTATGTGATCACCAATACAAGTGAGCTTTTTTCCCCCAAATTGTTTCCAGATGGCCTTTTAGAAATTAGTCTTGTACTAACTGGTTTTTAGAAGTGTGTATTTACTGAATTACCACATAATCGACTTCTGATTCTTTCTATGTACTTCATGGGTACTAAAATACTCCAGATTTTTATGTGTAATACTTAAAAAAATTATACCGTTTCCTTTCCTACAAAACACACTTGAATTCTGTGTCCTAATGTGATACTGTCATCATTTTTATAACTCCATTCGGAACCAAAAACATCCTGCCGCATGGAGGAATTATTCCTGGTTTCCCTCTCCATCTACTGGGAACTGAGACCTCTGTATATGAGACAGGAGGAGCCTCCCAGTGTGATAAATATGCTGAGCAGAGCTCCTGAACTGGGCACAGCCCTTGATAAGGGGTCAGTGCTGCCCAGCTGGACAAACCCAGCCTGCCCAGAAAGGTCTTCTGACCACACTCAGCCACTGCTGTTTTCTTTCCAGTTGCTCTTTCCAAGTGCTTTTGAGCTCCAGCCACTACATTTGTTCAAAACCTGCAAACAGCCTGTCATTTCCTCACCCCCTGTGTCTGTTTTCTGTTCCAGAAGACACTTGCAGAAGCAGTGAAGGGATGCAAAGTTGTCTTCCAAGATGACTCTTATGCCTGGAGAAAATTCCGACTATGACTATAGTGCCCTGAGCTGTACTTCAGATGCTTCCTTCAACCACACGTTCTTTCCAGAATCTGAAACCCTCAAGGGAGTGTTTTACCAAAGAGCCAGGCTAATCCACCCTCAGGAGGATCTCCTCAAAGGCTTCCACCCCGATGACCGGAAGCGTCACATAATTATCAACGTGGGGGGCATCAAGTACTTGCTCCCCTGGACCACGCTCGATGAGTTCCCCTTGACACGTTTGGGACAACTCAAGTTCTGTACTAATTTTGACGACATTCTGAACATCTGTGATGATTATGATGTGACGTGCAATGAATTCTTCTTCGACCGCAACCCAGGGGCGTTCAGGACAATCCTGACCTTCCTGCGGGTTGGAAAACTCCGGCTCTTGCGGGAGATGTGTGCGCTGTCTTTCCAAGAGGAGCTGCTCTACTGGGGCATTGAGGAAGACAACTTGGACTGGTGTTGTAAAAGGAGATACCTGCAAAAAATGGAGGAGCTCACTGAGATAAATGAACGGGAGGATGACCTCCTAGAAAATGAAACAACAGGTGAAACAGTAGAGGAGACAAAAATTGGTTTGTGCATGAAAAAGTTGCAAGACATGGTGGAAAGGCCCCAGTCTGGCCTTCCTGGAAAGGTGTTTGCGTGTTTGTCTGTTTTGTTTGTAACTATTACAGCAGTGAACTTATCCATCAGCACCATGCCTGACCTGAGGGAGGAGGAGGAAAAGGTAAGTTAGCTTTTAGGATGGCAAGTGGTATGTGCTGGGAAGAGCAGAGCAAGTACAAGGTCTGAGGTTATTGATTTCAATGGGGATTTTGCAGCTGTTTTTAGAGGGGGGAAAATATCATGAAGAATATTTGAGATGTTACATGACTGTTCAGTTACTTGTAAGAGAATTAATCATATCCAGTTTTATGTCCAAAGAAAATTCTTTTAGCGTGCACTCTCCTGTATATTACCTTGTTAGACTTTGTATTAGCTATTTAGAAAGCCTGAAATTCCCGAGCAATATCTTCTGTGGAATAAGCAGTGCCATTCTAAGTTTTGCATTTAGCATGTTCCAAACTGCCAACGTGTTTCCCCATAGCAACAGCTTCAATTCCTTTAATATTTTGGGTTTAAAAAAACCAACACAGAAGCCTCTCCTCCTGTCACCGCACCAACTAAAATAGTTATTATCCAGTGCCGATTACAAACTCCTCCTCTTTCCTGCAGGGTGAGTGTTCCCAGATGTGCTACAATATTTTCATTGTGGAGTCTGTGTGTGTGGCATGGTTTTCCCTGGAGTTCCTGCTCAGATTCATCCAGGCCAAGAGCAAGTTCGCGTTCTTGCGGAGGCCCCTGACGCTGATAGACATAATCGCCATCCTGCCCTACTACATCACCCTGCTGGTGGACACGGGCTCCGAGGGCTCCAAGAAGCCCAGCTCGGGGAACATCTACCTGGACAAGGTGGGGCTGGTGCTGCGGATCCTGCGGGCGCTGCGCATCCTGTACGTGATGCGGCTGGCGCGGCACTCGCTGGGGCTGCAGACACTGGGGCTGACCGCGCGCCGCTGCACCCGCGAGTTCGGGCTGCTGCTGCTCTTCCTGTGCGTGGCCATCGCGCTCTTCGCGCCCCTGCTCTACGTCATCGAGAACGAGATGGCCGACTCGCAGGAGTTCACCAGCATCCCCGCCTGCTACTGGTGGGCCGTCATCACCATGACCACCGTGGGCTACGGGGACATGGTGCCCAGGAGCATCCCCGGGCAGGTGGTGGCCCTGAGCAGCATCCTGAGCGGCATCCTCCTCATGGCATTCCCGGTCACCTCCATCTTCCACACGTTCTCACGCTCCTACCTGGAGCTGAAGCAAGAACAGGAAAGGATCATGTACAGGAGAGCACAGTTCTTACTGAAAGCCAAGTCTCAGATGAGCAATGAGTCACAAGGCAGCGAGGTTTTGTTCACCACTCTCTCTTCCGAGACTAGGGACAATGAATGAAATTTACGTTACTGTTTCTCCTGCTGTCATTGTATCAGATTCCATCTTTTAATTTGCTCTGGAAGCACCTTACTAAGGTAATCCTCATATTAAAACGAAGAAAAGGAGCTGTAACCAGGACCTGATGTGGTTTAATAAGTCTGTTATTATGCTGTTCCTTCCCCATATAATGTATAGGGCAGAACTTTCACTGAGATCATGCGGTGGGATTTAAGGAATTAAAACTTCTCTGGCAACAACAAAAAAAAGAGCAACATATAATTACGCACTTGACAGGCTGTTTTGTCATTTGTAATACACATTTTTCCAACCGAACCACAATGTACATAATCATTAAACAGGCTGCCATTTCTCTTGTTCTTCTTGTATATAAATAATGTAAATACAACAGAATTAATGGCTAAATTCTCTCCCAGTAACACGCCTTAGAGCGTAATGGAAATAACCACAGATGTTTGTCCCATTGTGCTTTTAAAAAACGTCAAGTAAGATTTGTCACTCAGCACAGAACCATCTCTTTCTTTGCAAGTCAGCCCTAAACACAGCAGAACAGAAGAATCGAGCTGTTTATAGCATAACCTTGCTAAGGATGTAAATACTCAGAGCTCACCAGCTTCAAGATTTAATTGACGTTACAGTATTGATCCGATGCCATCGAATGCAACATTCCAGGGAACAAAGCCTTGGAGTTTTGTAGCACTTAATATTATTATCAAGAGGTGACTAGCTGCAAACCCAATGAAATATGCATGAGGAGATGCCAGCCTTTCCCACCATCTGTTCCCAGCTTCACTTTCCCTCAGCTCTGAAAGGGAACTGGGAGAGGGCAGTTTCCAGGGACCCCCAGCACTGCTGGGCAAACTGGGGCCACCCCTTCCCATGCAGCTTGTGGTTCTGTGACAGGAGCAGGAAATCTGGGCCCATGGGAAGTTGCCAGTGAGGAAAAAAGAAAATATGATTTGAGTCATGGAGGGGGGGCACTGACAGCTTTGTGCTTCCCTGTCCTCCATCAGGAGGGACTCAAGACAGGATTAACTTTACCTCTGCCACCGTTACACACGTGGTGTAATGGGGAAGATTTTAAATAGGACAGGAAAAAGCAATGAACATCCTAAAGCACAACCAGGTATTCTTCATCTCGGTCCAGGCTCTGTGCTGAAGTCAGGGGGAGCACAGGGGTCAGTGGGACACTCGGGTTTGGCACTGGTTTCTGTGCAGGTTAATGACCGACCCTGTTTATTTTAGAGGGAATGACCCTGACTTGCCTAACAGCTCAGGAGAAAAGCTCCAGAACTTAAAAAATAATTAAATCCACTTGTTTGATTTCATGTGTGCTTAGAGGTAAAGAAAAGCTGTTTTAAAGAGTTTCACCTATTTTCCACTCTTTTTTTGTAAAATGACTTACTAGCAGTTAAGAGCTTGGGGAATTTAGAAGTCCCCATCACATTGACCAATGCTTCTTTATCTTCATTTTCAGAAATACTCTTTCTTATTGGCATTTCTGGAGCAGGCTGTGAGAATTGTCAGAATGCATAATGGTTTTATGATTTAAATTAAGGCCAAGGACACAACATTGTCCTTCCAAAAAAAGTAAAATCAGTTTCTCAGTCTGTGCTGTTTGGCCAAGCCCACAGCATGATGCTTTTCTGTTCAAATGTCTTTAAAATACAATTTGAAGCTGTTCTGATATGCTTGTTCCTGAAGGAAAATTCCAAAACTTTTAAAAATGCACTTTACAAATAATTAGGGCTCTAGCATTCTCCAGCCTGTGGTAGGGAAATGTGCCTATGGAACATTACTGCAGAGTGCGAAAATATCCAGTCTAAACTCTTGGCAATTAATTCTGTGCCAAAGCTGCAAATGAACCAGCTTTTCACTCTTGTTCTTCATCTTTAATTAGAGTTGGACAAAAAACAGGAACATCGTGACAAAAAATTCTTCTCCCCATTTTTTTTAAATTTCAAAACTGTTTGATCATCTGGAGCATTGGCTCCAGCACAAGTGCTATACATCTTCTACCTTTGTGTCAGCGTTCGTTATAAAAAGAACTGGTAATTAGATTAGTCCTGTGAGCAACAGTTGCTTATCTAAGAATGTGTTTGACAGGCTGAGCCATAAATAAGAAGCTGTACATGAATATAAGGAGAAATCAAGACCTACCAAATAAAACCTAAGCTCATTTCCATGTTCTGCTAGCTAATAAATGCTGTAGGGCCATTCATTTTCTCACTGCCTTTACATTAATGCTCATTTATTTCATGTATCACTTAATTTTTTTATCCCACAACTAGAGCTTGATTTTAAGCCCTTGTCCAATAAAAATAGATTAAAAATATCACCCTGGAGTTGGGTGTTGGTTGAGGAAAACTGTGAAAGCATCTTGCCTGTTGCAAGTTCTGCCCAAGCCAGGGACAGATAAGCTGTTGGGGATGTACCTACCCTGTGTCGTGTTGTACTTGGCAGCAGATGCTTGTAACCATCTTGACATGTTTGACTCTGAATGGCTGTAACCACCCTGGTGTGTTTGACAGGGGGAATACTTACTGTGGTCCTTGTGCTAAATAAATCCAGCTCGGAGGCTTAAGAGCACAACTTTACTGTGAAGGCCACCTGCTGTGTTCCAGCTTTCCTGTGGAGGCTGGGCTCTCAGGTGACCATGCCTCTTTACAGTCGATTATCTGGATTTTTAGTCGAATTCATGAAAATCATGGCTTGACTCAAAAGCTGGCTGTTTCCTGTGACACAGCTGAGGGCTGTCACTCCCTTTTGGCCTTTTACCAGCACGTGCAGTCACCAGGCCAGTTCCAATCCCAGCACTGGATGCTTTGCTGAAGCCAGAAGGGCTGTGTGAGCTGCCCCACAGCGGTGCATGTCTGCGGCAGCAGGGGCTTGCATTGCTCTGATTCCTGCTCTGTGTGCTCGCTGCTCTGGCCAGCTGGAATCCCGCAGCAGGAGCTGTATTCGTTGGATTAATAAAGTGATAGGCTCTCCTTGCATGTCCCTGTGCTCCTTCGGGAACAGAGGGGTGGAGGGTGGCACAGGGAGCGGGGCTGGGGCACAGCTCGGCTCTGAGCAGGGCCAGGCTGTGCCAGAAAGCACCAGCAAAGGAAATTATCCCCCTGCAGGAAAATCCAGGTACAAGATTGTATAGGGAAACCTCTTCCTTGTGTTTTGTCCCAAGAATCACAATCACAGTTCATTGGGACAGAACTTTAAACATTTTAACAAAGAATCTGTCAGATTCAGAAGAGAACAGGAAGGATCCATGAAAATTGAGAAAGAAAAATCCCTGATAAAAGCAGAATTTCCAGGTAAGGCAGTACATTAAATTACTTTCTCCAAAATCCTTCCCCTTCCACCCTCCTCCTCCCTCAAAACCAACAGAAACCCCTTGGTGGGTGCAACACAGAAAGGAAGGTAGAGCCACGTGGCTTCTCTAACAGTACATCGGAGAAGGTGAGCTGAAATCATTTATATTATGCTAACATTCACTACGGGTCAAGGTCTTAAAAAATTCTCTGTAGGGAATATTTAGAGCTTGTCTCCATTTGACCCTTTACAATGTTCCCACTGTAATTCAGTACCCCAGATCTCCACAGTCGGAGGCTGCAGGAGTGTCACTGAATAGTCAGAGGCTTTAGCAATGTCTAATTAAATTTAAAAAATCATGCAGGGCTGAATCATGGATTCCCGCATCATCAGATGCACGTCTGGGAAGGAAACCTGGCGTGCTCCATACATTCCTGACTCGTGTGGGAAGAGCTTCACCAGGGGTTCAGCCTGATGCAGAAGCAGCATTGTTTGCTACAAAATTTCACATCCCTCTTTTGGGATTGCAACAGGCTGAAAACTGGACTAGATAATCCTAAACCTACATAGAGCGAATTGACTGTTTAATAAGAAATTAAAGAACAAAAGAGGTGTAAAATGTGACTTTGAAGACCATGCCATCGATCCCTGCTCACATCAGTCGGTGCCATTAACCCTGCCCTGAGCAGCTGACTCTGGCTGGGGTGTCAGAGGTTTCACCGTTTTCACAGTCGTTACTCACCATTTACTACCAGGAGTTGGTACAATACTACATGGCCCATTTTTTCTGTTTTAATAGTTCTGTTGGCTACCTCATGCAAGATTTGACAGTGGATTTAGTATCTATTTATCCAAAAGAGTGGTACCAAAATACAGGGAGAAAAAAATCCCAAGTGCAATGAGCTGGTGGATCTGGAGTATCCCACAAACACAGAGAGTGCAGCCTACAGAATCCCAAACGTTCTGAAGGCATGGAACTAGAGCTCATGACAGCAGATGAATGTCACCTCTGTCAACAAAAATGCACCTCCAAAGTTCTATTGCTACAGGAGAACATGCAAACCACTGGATTTACCCACTCACTCCTCTGCCACATCCTCTGTGGCATTTTAATGATGAGCTTCGGTATCCCTAATGATCTCAGCATTCCTGACATAGGAATGATCAGACCAAAAGCAGGAAGGACAAGGCCAGGTTAGATGCCAAATGTGTCATTCCCTGGCTGGATGCAGCTCTGTGCATGTCCTGCCATGTAACAGAGAGTGAGTCCTCAGGACAGGACTCCTTGTCTCGTGGCTGTCACTCACTCTGCAAAACCATACACCACAAAGAAAGTCAAGGAGAATTTTGTGTGCTGCCACACTGAAAATGTTCAGAGTTTGGCCTATTAATTATTAACAATAAAACTAGTCCTCCCTTCCTTTTTGCTCATTGTTTTTCTTTGTCATTTCCCCGTGTCTCACATCCTCTGAAATACTCCCTAGAAATCCCTAATGAGATGAGGAATGTTATTAGCCATGAGCCTGCCAGGAGGATGGTGAGGAACCTGCAGGATCAGGATATCAGGGGATCTTCTGCCCTCTTCAGCAGGGCTTTTACTTTTTCTTTGCCTGCAGGAACTAATCCAGAAGCAAATGTCACTTGAACAGAAATAAAGTTCTGCCATAACTGGAACCACAGCAGGCCAATTAGGGTAATTAGACCATATTTGCTACACTTTATAAATATTCATTCGTTATCCCTGTAGCCCCTGTGACAGGAGCTGGAGCCTTGTGCAGCACCAGAGCCAGGCAGGGCACACAAACCCGTGTAACTCTGTCAGGCTGGGGTCTCAGCTCCTCCTTTGCCAAGTTCCCTCGTTAATGACAGCAGCTTTGTAGCCATCTTTAATTATGGTCATAATTTAACTCCTACATTCAGTGTGGGTCCAGAAAAAGTGGGCTGTAAACTACAATAATTAGCCTGCTCAGGGGACTGACCTGCAATATAAGAAATTCCCAGCCATCATCTGGAGACTGGGATTTTAAAAAAAACTTGACAGCTCTCAGTCATGTGAGTGAAGTGGTCTGCAAGATAATAATGTTTGTCTTTCTCTTAAAGATAACAATATAATTGAAATGCTGCCTACCTCAGGAACAAAGTAGGCACCAGCATAAATTTCTATAGTTAATTCTATAGAGAAATGAAGTTTTGACACAGAATTGCTGAATGATAAATTGAAGTGCTGCTCTCATTCTCATTAGTGATGCACCTCATGTCACAAAGCAGCTGAGAGATATCATCCGTAACTTTCACAGCGATGGCAGCTCCCAGGTCAGCCAAGGAAAAGATGACTCAGTTTCTTTCACTCATAAAGAAAAGCACATTTTGGGAAATCGATAAATATTATCCTCATGCAAACCAAACCCAACAGCGCAATTGCAGGTGACTTTAATTTTGGAGAGGAGTATTTCTGGGGACAACATGAGTGGGCAAAGTTAAGGCTGCAAAGCATCACATGGCAGAGTGAGGGGAGGCTTCCAAAAGCCCTGAAATTGGTTTGAGAAAACTATCTTTTAGGAGGGGCCTGGGGAAAGCTGCTGGTGTATTTTGCCCCTGCTGCCTCCTTGCTCTCCACTGACAGCAGGAGCTCCGGCCCACAGCTGAAGTGCTGCAAGCACCGGGAGAATTCAGGAGGAATTTCTGCATGGAAA
>QWTY01028555.1:23861-40760 GCA_008033365.1 Pseudorectes ferrugineus
ATGTTTCTTGGAGGTCTTTTCCAACCTCAGTGACTCTGGGATTCTGGGATGCTGTGATGAGGTACAGTTACATTTTTGCACATTCCTGACAGGCAAAGCCAAAGGACAAGCGTTCCCTGTAAACGCAGCTCTGGTTATTTGCTGCATTCGTGTATGATTGTATTTCTCACTGGGAGAGGGACAGTGCCCCAAATGCCCACCCGGCCCCAGAGGTGGCTCCGTGCTGCTGGAGGAGCCAAGAATCACCGAGAAACGCCGTAAATCCGGGCTGTGAGTCAGTGTTTGGGGCACGGAACGGGCTTTCATCCGTGCGGAGCGGGATGTGCCCGATCCAAGGATCTTACATTGCCATCTACGGGCCGCTCCCGGCAAATTCCCTGTCCTAAAGCACCCACCTGCACCAGCCGACTTTAACAGGGTGGATAGTATTTTCTGGGAAGTTCTTTCTAAAATCCAGAGGAAAATACTCAATCCATTGCACTGCAGCCGAGGCCTCGCATTTCCAGAGCAGGCTGCTGGATCTGCAAGGAAACCAGGATGAAGATACCATCACCATCACTTCTGGGAAGTGTGAAACTCCTACAAATATTTATACAGCATTTATTTGGTTGGAATACTGATAAGTGATATTTTTCAAAAGGCTAATCCAACTTCATATGACTCAAATTAAGATTTTCAAGGTCACATGGGCAATGTAAACACCTCCATCACTTGCACAAGAGCAGCCTGGTAAGTGAAGTTATGGTTTTATTTATAAAAGAAATGACAGAATTTCAAAGGGAAAAAAAAGACATAATAATCTAATTGAGGATGAAAAGGCAGCTATAGAGTGTTCTAATGAGTTCCAATCACTGTCACACCTGCTACCTCCTACTACTCCAGTAGTAAAGTGAAACTGAGAGCAGAGTTTCAGAAGCATGTTTGAAATGACAACATGCAGGTCCTGGAAATGACTTCTATAAATTCTGCCTAAAATATGTCTATCCCACATGTGGAACACACCTCCAGGTGTGCACATACATATGTGTCCATATAAATACATATATAAAATGGCAAGTTTAAACATTTTAATATTATTTAAGAATTCCAAACCCTTACATAGTGAAGTTAGAAGTGTCTTTCACAAAATAAGAACTTTTCAGCAGGGCTGTAGGAATAGGACAAGTGGGATTGATTTAAACTAAAAAGGGTAGATTCAGACTAATGATAAGGAAGATTTTTATTAATGTAAGGGTGGGCAGGCCCTGGCTCAGGTTGCCCAGAGAAGCTGTGGCTGCCCCATCCCTGGAAGTGTCCAAGGCCAGGTTGGACAGGGCTTGGAGCACCCTGGGATGGTGGAAGGTAGGGTGGAATGAGATGAGCTTTGAGGTCCCTTCCCACACAAACCATCCTGTGATTCCATGACTCCTTCCACTGCTCCTGAGCAGGTGAATGCCCATTTGCCTAAGAGACTTCATTTCCCACTCAAATTGCTAAGGAGCCATTTTAAATTTGGAGATAACCTTTCCTTACCAGCAGGGATTTGGTCTCCTAGCAACAGCACGAGCACCTTGTGAGCCAAACTACAGCTTCTTCTCACAGCAGGGCCCCGTGTGCCACGGGCACAGAGAAGCCACGGGAACATCCCACTGCCAGTGCCTTCCTCCAGTGACTGCCAGCACAGCGTCAGGGCACCAAACGTGACAGTGAGCACACAGCTCAGGGTCCCAGGGAGCAGGACAGAGCTGGAGCCATGCTCAGTGTGCTGTTACAGCCTGTTCTCCTGCCCAGGTGGTGCTTTCCACATGCTGGCTGTGGCTCCAGCTGTAGCCTGACTCTGGCTCTCAGTGGATACCATCATTTTAATTATCCCTAGTGCAGACTAGGAATAGTTTCTTCTCTGGCTGAACACCACGATGTTGAAGCTGCAGTGTGAGGTAAAGCAGCAGGGCTGGTATATTTAACCAAGAGACATAAACCACAAAGGGTTAATGCCACAAACCAATTCGTGTGTGCATTTTCCTGTCGTTTACATTGCTCCAAATTTTGCTACCCTAATCCACGTTACTATTCATCTCCATTTTATGTCCCTGGTGTTTTTTTCAAAAGACCTGCACAGTAACAGATTTGTACAAGGAACCTCAGCTCTTGCTAAGCTCGAATTGCATCTCACAAGCTCGGGAATGCTGTGGTTTATTAACTTGCAGTGCCACCTAGCACCCAGCCCTCACATTATTCTTTCTGTAGTTTCACAACGGACAGCTCAAAGCTTTTGCATTAAAAAAGAGGACAAACTTGTGCTTGCAGTATTTTAAGGACCTAATGTAAAGTTTTGTTTTGAACAGTTAAGTTTTTATTAGAAAAAGCAACCCCATGCCATCGACGGCGAAGGACAAGGCGATCTTGTTCTGACCTCATCCCTCCTGATAACACAGCCCAGCACGCTCAGAGCTCCTTGGCCAAAGCAGCTTCTCTTCATTCACAGTGTCAACACACCCCAACATTTCAACAGTGCTTTGGCAGCAATACAAAATCATAAAGTTTTAGTGCTTCTCTTAGAGTTTCTAAGCAGAGCTTCTCTCATTTGGAGTTCAAGAATTAAAGCCAGTCAAAACAAAAGATAAGCCTCCAATAACAAGAATGGTTTGGGCTTAGTTATGATTTTATGATCCTTGATTTTTCAGCCTATCTTCAAAGGTCCAGCACTGCCAAGGACTGCATTTACAGGACAACACATAGGCAAAACAATGTTGTAACACAGGAAAAGATTTTACACGCAATTTCTACACACTCAGATTTAGAATCCAAGAGTTTTCCCTTCTCCCCCAGTCCTTGGGTTCACCTTGCTTGGAATGACTGAAAGGAATGCCTTTGTCAGGCCAGAGGGACGTGTGACACACCACCCACTGTGGGTGTTACAGAATTACTGCTACTGCCGCCTTTTACGTTCCAGTCTCTTCTTGACATCACAGTAAAGACAGAAGAATTTAAACCCCAGTCAGGCATTTCAAACAAGCCCCCTGGTTTCTAATTCCCAAGAGAGGAAAGCCCCAGAATCCAGACACTGTGACTGAGCTGTACCTCCACAATCCAGTGACTCTCGGGCACACACCACAAACAGCAAAGTTTACTTTAAGTCCTGGCCTTCCATGCTTCCATTGTCCTCTAAACTGCAAGATCTGACTCTCTGTTTACAAAGTCACTACTGTTCCTTCACGAGACTGCCATTGCTAGAACCATGGCATGTTATAATACAGCTGGGAGTGTGGCTGTTCTCAAATTTATTTTACCAAAATACACCTTTTCAACTACTAATTATAACGGTACTATTCTTATTTTTTTCCCCGGTACGATGTGAAGATTAGTCATGACAGGTGTTTTTTTCCTCCTCAGGAAGTAAAGAAATCCATACCTTAATTAATATAAGGAGATAATTACTATGCTGAGGTGATGAGGCCTCAGACAGCTCTGCTGAGAAGCTATTTATTTCTCTTTCTTTTCATTCAGTTAAGCACAGATACTCCCCAGATGTGCAGAGCTCTTCATGCCAGTGAGCGAATACAACTGGGGAGGTGCAACTGCCACAGCAACAGGGAGAAAACTCAGGAAATGGGTTTTGTCCTTGCAGGAGGGAGGATAAATATCTATTTTTTCCTCACTCATCTCCTCATTATCTCTCAATCTCTGAAATCTTCTAAGCACTGACAAAAGCATTTTCTGTCTGTTCTACAAACTTTCCAGGGTCAAACTTAAATCTTACTAAGAGTTAGCCTCAGTTTCTCTATTCAAGCTGGAGAATCCACTGCTTTGCCATCCAACAAACGGGGATGGATGGCTCTGGAAGTTCTTAACACCCTGGTGCTGTTCTAGTCCATAAATACACACGGCTTCTACAGAGACCTGAAAGATGGTGACCACCATGGTCCCACTAGCGCTGTCCTGGCAATTCCCTGGGACAGATTAGTAGTGCTACAGACCAGCTGGAGATTAATAGTAATTATTTTTTATTCATTTCATGCACTGTTTCAATTTGTTAAGCAGTTTATAGACTGAGTAAAAACATGATTCCTGTGTCATTTTCCAGGTCAAAATTGCTAATTACGAGCTATTCTCAATTATGACGTGCACAAGTTAGGCCAAATTTTTACTATTAAATCATAACCAAGGAACGCGTTTCTTTCCATTTTCATGGACAGATTTACATTTTTATAAAAATAATCAGACAGCTACAAAAATATGCATTTTTTGGGAAAAAAAGGTAACATAAAAAAGCAGCATGGTATTTCTATCTCGTTTTCCCATGTGATTTAGCCATTACACAGAGGACATGGAACCCTATGGAACTTACTATGAAAACGTGTGGTTTTCTCACCATTTAAAATTCTAGTACTGAGGAAACGTTGAGTCAATTTTAGTGGCCCAAGCCATGAGCCCCCCTTTAATATCCTTAGCTAACACAGAACCAAATTCTTTGGCAGGTAACTCCTGCAGAATTTTTACAGCCTTCTGGGAATCATTTCCTAACTTGCAAACAACATATACAGGGAGAGAGGTTTGGTCATCAGTCCTCTGCTTTTCTTCGCAAATTCTTTTTTGTAAATACTGCAGAGATTCTTCATCTTTCTCTTCCAGTTTTCTCAGAGGGATGTGGACAGCGTGTTCCAGGCGGCAGATATCCACCTCCACCTGCGGGCGGACATCCAGCAGCACGTGAGGAACCCGCTCATCCAGCAGCTCTTTGTACTGCTGCACAGAGATCCTGTCCTCGCCGGGCAGCAGCTGTAAAGTCCTGCACTTGTCCGTGGCAGAGGAACCGCAGAATGCCTCGTAATCCTGCAGGCAGGTGACGCTGGGGTTGTCCCCGCACACGGCACAGTCCGGTTTCTTCGGCCGCAGCTTGATGTTGCGGAATCTCCCTTCGAGGGCATCGAACATCAGCATGCACTGGTTGAAGGAGGAGCCCATTCCCGAGGCGATCTTCAGCACTTCCAGGGCCTGGATGCAGCCGATGATGCCGGTGACGACCCCGAGCACGCCGCCATCGGCACAGTTGGTCACGGTGTCCGGCGGGGGCGGCTGGGGGAACAGGCAGCGGTAGCAGGGTCCCCCGCGGTAGTTGTACACGACGAGCTGCCCCTCGAGCCGCAGGGCGCTGCCGGACACCAGCGGCTTCCCGGCCAGCACGCAGGCGTCGCTCACCAGGTAGCGGGTGGGGACGTTGTCGGAGCAGTCGGCCACGATGTCGTACTGGCGCACGAGGCGCAGCGCGGAGCGCGGCCCCAGCGCCCCGCGGTACGGCACGTACTGCACGGCCGAGTTCAGCCGCCGCAGCGCCGCGGCCGCCGAGCGCGCCTTGGGCCGCCCGCGCCGCGCCTCGCCGTGCAGCACCTGCCGCTGCAGGTTGCTCGTCTCCACCACGTCGTGATCCACCAGCCCCAGGCGGCCCACGCCGGCCGCCGCCAGGTACTGCGCCAGGGGACAGCCGAGCCCGCCGCAGCCCACCACGAGCACGGAGCTCCGCGCCAGGCGCAGCTGCCCGCGCACGCCGAGCTCGGGCAGCACCAGCTGCCGGCTGTACCGCAGGATCTCGGCCGCGCTCAGCGCCGACCGCGCCGGCAGCGGCGGCAGCTCCGCGGGGAAGCCGAGGGCTCCCTCCTCCTTCTCCTCCTCATCATCATCCTCATCCTCCTCGTCGGCATCCCCCGAGTCCCCCCGCGCCAGCTCGGCCGCCAGCCGCTCACGCATCCCGCGGGCTCCAGCTCCCGCCGGCGGATCTCGGCCCGCAGCCGCGCCGCCGCCGCGCCCGCCATGGCCGCGCCGCTTCCTGCCGGCCCCGCCGCTTCCGCCCGCCCGCCGCGTCACTGCCGCCATGGCGGCGCGGGGCCCCGAGCGGGTGTCGGTGCTGCTGCCCACCTACAACGAGCGCGACAACCTGCCCCTCGTCGTGTGGCTGCTGGCGCGCACCTTCAGCGACAGGTACCGGGGGACACCGCCAGCGGCCCTGCGCCCGGGCCGGCTGCCGGCACGGAGCCACGGGATCGCCGGGGCTCGGAGCCGGATAAACGCTCCCGGCGTGGGGCTTGGACAGGGCTGAGGAGTGACAGCTGTGTCTGTAGGGCTGGGAAATACACGGCCATAAAGTGACACAGCGGCGGCGCAAATGGGAAATAATTTCATGGGAATGGGAATTACTTCATTAGGAAATAATTCTCGTTTCAGTGGAATCGATTATGAAATTATCATCATAGATGATGGAAGCCCGGATGGGACACAGGAAATTGCTCAGCAACTGGAAAAAATATATGGATCAGATAAAATAGTGAGTTGTGTATTCTGTAACTTTTTACCTTTCTTTTTGTATTGGAAAGTACTGTAAGTCCTTGAGAACTGGGATGGATTCCCTGGATTCTGCACTTTCTTTGCATCCTTAAACAATCTGTTGTACACCACTTTAGACAAGTGTAAGATCACGATAGTTCATAATGCTGCATTCTGAACAAATATGTAAAGTCGTGAATTGATGTTTGCAGAATGCTGTCAGTACTTTGTGCATTGCTGTGTGCCCCTGAGGAACGGCTGGTGGGTGTTGCTGTACTCGGTGCAGGCCTGGGGAAAAGATGGGGTTTGGATAAGATTTAATTTCATTTTAATTGACTGCAGGAGTAAGGAAATTGGAAAGATGAAAGCTGGGCTGAGCTTGTGCTTTATTTTTGATCTGTCTCATTGCATTCCTCAAGACAGGAGTTTTTTATTTATTATTTTTATCTATACAATATATCACTGCATAACCCTCAGTTATATACAAGAAGCTGTCATTTACTTAGTGGCAGTCAGATACTTTTCCAATCTGTTACTGCATAAAAGCCAAGCTTTTTAAAGTATTTCTGGATTAAGTTGCATTTATGAAGATTGTTTTAAGAAAAATATATTTAGGAAGTTTTAGAGTCTTTTTAAAAACTGTATGTCAAGTAATTTATGTGTTTTTTATATCTCCTGTAGCTTCTGAGACCCAGAGCAAGGAAGCTGGGCCTGGGTAAGTCCTTATTAACAAAATAAAAAAAAAATCTGCTGCATACTTTGATCAATCCAGTGTATAAAGAAAAAAATCACAGTAAAGCCCAAAAGCAGAAAGATGTTTTCATCAAGTTGCTTGTAAACAAACAAGCTTAAAAAACGCACTCATAAAAATCCCAGTGTGTTTATAAAACATTCCCCAGAACCTCAGACCTGATCCTCCCTCCTGCCCGGCATCCACTGAGCACAGAGTGAGGGTTTGAACTACTGGTGATGATTTGGAGCCTGTGGCGCTTTTGTAAATGACATTTCAGTGAGTGACCCAGTCCTCAAGCGAAGTTTCTCTGTGCATTTCTGTGTTAAAAGAGTGAGGGGAATTATTTCTGTTTCCATCAGGCACTGCTTATATTCATGGAATGAAGTATGCCACTGGGAATTTCATCGTTATTATGGATGCTGACCTCTCTCACCATGTAAGGCTGGATTTTATGTACTGTGGGTACCGTCTGTTGGAATTCACTTTTCAATGGTTGCTGTTATTTTACCCCCGCCTTTTTTTCTGATCTGTTTTTCTTCCATTTCAGCCAAAATTTATTCCAGAGTTTATCAGGTAGGTGCCAACTATAGTATGAAAGTTATCTTTATAAATTATTTATGAGGCAGTCTATGAAATTCTATGCCATAGTGGGTAAAAGGTGATTATAAGATTCCCCGAAGTAGCTCTTTATAAGAGAACAGTTAACAGGTGATTGAATAATGCTCATAGCCACCCTAACTATTGCTTTCCTCTCTTCTTCTTGTTTTTTCAAGAGTTTGTAGAATACAGATTTTGTACTGAAAGAGTGATTGTTCTTACTTTGAAATTTGTACTTTGAAACATTCCTCCAGTTTTTCTGATAAAACCAATTGTTTATAGAAAGCAGAAAGAAGGCAATTTTGATATTGTATCTGGAACAAGATATAAAGGAAATGGAGGAGTGTATGGCTGGGATTTGAAAAGAAAGTTAATCAGGTTAGTACTTTTCAGCTCTTTACACAGAAATTTTTTATTTATAAATAGTAATTCCAAGTACTCCATCCCTGTAAGCTGAACTGAGTCCCCAGAACTGCTGTACCTGCTGGGCACTGCAGAATCACACTAAATACCAGAAGCACCCACCACTGGCAAATTCTTTGGTTAAAATCCACCAAGAAGGACTGGAATGACATGGGTGGGCTTGGAAAATGGCTTGGAACAGTGGCCTCAGGTTGGGACAGAGATCCAGTTCCATCATCCAAGGAGTGAGCTGAGCCTCTGAGCCTTGTCGGGTGTGAAGGACACCCTCACCTGCACAGCTGGAATGCTCCTTTCCCTCCCCAGTAAATCCCCTGCCAAACCCCTCTGGTGACACTGCCACGTGTCACAAAGCAATGTGGCACAATCAGTGATTACTGAGGCCTTACTCCAGTGGCAGTGAGCACAGGGAGGGGTTTCACCAAACCCAGGGCTCTGTCCAGCTGCTCTGAACACGGGAGGCTGCCCTGGCAGGGCTTACAGGGACTCACAGGGAATCACGGAGCTTCTGGGGAGTCCTCCTCTCCAACACCTGATTTCAGAGAACAGGCAGAAGCTAATGGTGATTTATTTATCCTGCAAAGAATCTGGAGCACAAGCTGTGTTACAGTCTGATCTGGAGGGGGTATCACAGGGAGTGGATTTGGATTTTTCCTGGTTTTTAATGGCTGGAATAAGTGCCCATCTTTTTGTACTAAACAACTCTGACATTGATGTTTTCTTTCACAGTCGTGGAGCCAATTTTCTGACTCAGGTCTTGCTGAGACCAGGGGCATCAGATCTAACAGGGAGCTTCAGGTATGGGTCTGGTTTGCAATTCCTAAAGTTTATTGGAAATTAAGAAACTGCTGGACAAGGAACTGGACTAAGAACAGACCTTCTTTACTGTGGACTAGGAAATCTGTTTGGAAAGAGTGGAAGAAACAGTGGATTAGATTGCAAGAACTGCTGCTCCCATGACCTCGTTAGAGAGTTTTATAAATAGTAATGAGCTGAGTGATTGCAGTTCAGATTCCTACACACTGTATGGATTTCTAAATTCCAGAAATTGTGCTTCAGGTTTCATTTTCTTTGGAATTGTTTACAGGTTGTACAGAAAAGAAGTCTTACAGAAACTAATGGAGAAGTGTGTTTCTAAAGGATACGTCTTCCAGATGGAGATGATTGTCCGGGCTAGACAGTTGGGATACACCATTGGAGAGGTATGGGGCAAGCTGGGATAAGTACATTGAGCTTTCCTTTAAAGGAGACACAGATTGCTGACTTCTGGGTACTTCCAAGAAGCAGCCAGGATTTTCAAATTAATAAAAAGAAATTACATGTGTAGAGTTGTATTTTTCCAGCTTTGTCAGGTGAATGCCAGACCTGAAGTTGCAGTTATTTATTCCCCTGGCTGATGTGCTTCTCAGATCCTTCCCTCTTCCTGTTGCCATTCCTTTAGCAGCACACAATTTTACAAGGTTCTTCAAAGGAGGGAAAGAAGTCAAAATACACCACAAAGCTGCTCTGAGCCTTTTCTTCCCTCCGTCCTATTGTACAGACATCTCTACTCAAGTCTTTACAAATCATTTCATTTTTTTCCAGCAGCCTGATTCTATTTCAGATTGGTTCTCTGACAATTATTGCCTTGTTATTTTCCAACTTTTCAGCTATCACAACTTTCTGCTTCTAAACTCTTTGAATGTGCTGTCTACAGTCAATGAAAAACTCCAAGCAATTGTTAGATTCTCTATCTCCAGCAGTCTGCTGCCTTTTTTATTTCATTGAATTGCTCTTGCTGGTCTCTTTAAAGATGATTCACTGGGAATCTCTCTGCAGGAGAATCTCAGAGCCAGTTCTTCATCCTCGTTTCCAGGACTATGAATTGTCACAGAATTCTGGTGCTTGTACTTCTCTCTCTCTAAACTTCATGTGTGGCATTTGTCCATCGACACAGGGTAGAGCATTTCCTCACAACAAAGCAGCTCTTTTCTTCCACCTTTTTTGCTTGTGGAGCAGCATCCCTGTGCTGTCTGTAGCTGGAGTTTGACCCCACGTTCTTTGGCCTCCACATCCAGCTGCATTCACATTTTGCTTCCTAATACTGCTGAATTAACTCCTCACCTGCATCAAGATACTGAAACCTGGGCTGAGATGAGGTTTTATTGAATATACATTTTAAAACAGTAAAACACACTTCTCTGGCTTCAAAAAACCTGAGAATCTTGGGTTGCTTGTACCTCCTCTGGCTACTGCCACAAAGACCTTTTTTCTGCCTGCTATTTGACCCTGCCAGTCACCTAGTGACAGCCTGCAGTGGTTGTATGACATCAAATATAAAGTATTTCTCTTGCAGTTCCCAGCCTGCTGGACAGGCTTCAGGGCTGCTGTGTCCCAGTCCCTGCTGGGCACAGGCTGCCTTGTGCTGGGCACTTACACCACCCTCCACAGGCCACCCAGTACATTCCCTGGGGAGCATCTTCTTCCCTCCTTTGCTCCCTCCCTCACATGTGGGAAGAGATTTCTCTCTGACATCTGAAAAACTGTTTCATTCTTCTCCTTTGGGCTTGTCTTTCAGATTCCTCTGTGACACCTGTAACAAGCTTACACTGTTCAGATCCTGACACATTCATATAAACACGATTATTGTATTTTTGCCAGTTTTTCTTGTCACTTCCCAGAGCAGGACAGTTTTCTGTGACATTTCAAATACATTTATACACTATTTCCTGATCAATACTTAGGATCTTTATATACTTTATAATTATCCAGATAGTAATACTGAAATTCCAAAAGAGGTGACACTTGCACATCTAATTCCTGGTTTTGCTGCAGCTCCACAGGCGGAATGGGAGTTTTGATGCAGCTGTAAAACATAGTTGTGAGGGAGAAATATTTCTTCAGCAAAGTTGAGAATTGAGATTGAGCTCTGCCAGTTTAAAAGGAACAAATGGCTGATGAGAACTGACACAGGCTGTACCTGCAGAGTTGCATGCACATCTCTCCAGTTTTGCTGTACTTCACCACGTGTGCAGTGTCCTGCACCACATGGAACAGAGCCTTGGAAAATGCTGCCTTTGAGCCCAGTGACAGAACCTCTTGGGCAAGGCAGGCAGAAGCCCAAAAACAACACAGTGCTTAATTCCTGTGCTGAAGGGTAACACTGGAGCCCTCTCATTAGATGAGATATTAACCACTTATTATCCTGGTCAGGAAATGCCACTTGTGCCATCCTGCCCTGGCTCCATGTTCAGTGATTTCTGCCCACGCCCTGTAGACCAGCTGTGTGGAGTTGCCAGGATTGTCACTGGGATCATCAAGGTGACACTGCTAAGACAGCAGAGTCGTTGCTGAGTCTCTCTGCCTGCCTTTCTGGGCATCTTCTTCCCATCTTCATGTCCTGGGTTCTCTTCTGTCCTGGCCTGACCTGCTGGAATTGTGAGAGACCCTCTGGCACACATGCAGGGGGCTGGGGATTTGTGTGTTCCTCTTGCCAGCTGATTTCTGGTTGACACTGCCAGCAAAACACCGAGCCAAGTTTTTAATGCCTTTTGCAATTTCAATTTTTTATTTTAGTCCCTGAAGTATTTCAATTTTGCAGACAAACATATATGGAAATACTTGAATATTCTAACACCAGGTTGGCAGAATGTCCTGTCACGTGTCCCTTGTGTGTGGTCAGAGGACTGAAAGCAGAACGTTCCCAACACCTCATGAGTAGTGAGTTCCTCTGGACAGTGTCATGTCATGAAGGAGACCAAAATTAATGTGTTAAATGCCCTTAAATCCTACAAATAATCTATAAAATGGCCCAAGACTGATAAAAACAGGTCTGGTTTGTACGATATGCACTGTCATGTTCCAAAGTCATCTCCCAGCCAGCGGTGAGGTTGAGCTGTTTGGTGGTGGGGGCAGATCTGTGCTTCCTGAGGCACTGACTCAAAGGCTCTGGATTTGGCTGACAAGGAAATGCTGGAGGCTCTGTGAGCTGTTAAATTTGCTCTGCCTGGGTGTATCATCCAGCCACTGAGTAATGCCTTTGGATCAGCTTTAAAGGCGATAAACCAAGTAATTCCACGCTCCCCAGCTATGGGGCATCATTACAGCCCTGGTAAGAACTGACACAAAGGAAGCCAGCCTGGTGCTTGCCTCTGCCCCATGCCTGAACAAGCTCTAGCTCAAAGGCCATTCTTTTGTTTACAGAATTTCTGATGATTTAGGTTTTGAACCTTAAAAACAGTTTTGCTTGTTTCAACAGGTTCCCATTTCATTTGTGGACCGTGTCTATGGAGAATCCAAACTGGGAGGCAGTGAAATTGTCTCCTTCTTAAAGGGGCTCTTGACCTTGTTTGCTACAACCTGAGAGTTCATCCTTTAGTAACTTTCTTAAACAAACATCTTCTGACATCTGTGTCGATTTAAACATATAATAGCAAAAGCTTGATAATTTGTGTGGTGACCAGGAGACTTGCTATGACCTAACAGTTAGACAACCATCAACAATAAATCAAACATTCCGCAGCCCAGAATGCTCCTTCCTGCAGAAATGAACTGTATGTTAAACTAAAAAGTAATAAAGGCTAATGCTTTTCTATTTTTGTAAAAATAATTAAGTCTTAATAAAGAACACAAAGCTAAATGATCTTTTGCATTTGGAAATGAATCATTATTCAGCAGAAGCTAAAGATGATTTTGAAATAAAGACGAGCAAGGACAAAAAAAAACCTGGAATGTGTCCTGTCTTTGTCCTGTGGTTTGTACATATTAATTGAAATAGATACTAATTAGTGTCCTTTCTCTCCTCAGCACATGCACACGTGTCATGAAGCAGCTACAAAGAGCTGCTCATGGCTGGGGTGGTTTAAGAGGAAATACAGAGTTCAGTGGTTTGTGCCTAGACTGGAAAGAAGGAATATTCTTTGGATAGGAAAGAGAACCATACATGTGGAATAATTTTGTATTCTGTGTGTTTGTCCAGAAGCAGATGAGTCCCTTTCCCTACCTTCTTTAGAAACTAAACATAGTTAGTCTGTGAAATGGGATCTTACCAGGTTTAGGGAAACAGAAGACCCTGTTCACCTCAGGGAAGATATTTCAGATTTCTTCCTTATGTCAAGTAACAGTTTGCAATGCAAAGTCTGTATTTGCTCCAGATCCTGAGGAAGGAAGTACAGAGCAATACAAGCTTTTGTTTCATGGTTTGATAGAGCCAGAACTCAGAAATGATGAAGCTCTTGCAATCAAATGTGCATTTGGGAGGAGGATGAGATTATTCTGATAATGGCTTTATATATTTATATGAAAAATATGTCTTTTTTTTTTTTTTCGTGTGGATACCTGTGGAGTTTGTGGATACCTGTATCAGAAAATTAATGGTGTGACAGGAGAAGCAACAAGTGTCTTAAAAAAGCTGCCTATTTGGCTCATGTTCATCTGCATTCCTTTGGCACACTAGATGCAGTTGGTAATGTTAGAAAAAAAATTAGAAAGTCTGTAGATAAATGATAAATTTATATTTCAAGTCATCACATTGATAAAAAAAATAAAACTTTCAATCAAGGTTATTTTCTAGTGGAGTGCTTTAGAGCTATTCCTCTGTTCTCTAGTGCAGTTCTACAGATTCTGACAGTTTCTCCTTTGCTGACTGTCCAAATGTTTCAGATATAATTTGCTTTAAAATAATAAAAGATGTAGCTGTAGATTTTGAATCCACTTGGAACTGGATCACAGTGACTGAACTGTACATTTTGTGACATTTGCCTGTACTTTTTCAGAAAATTACATATAATTTCATTTGCTGCAGACTAATCAGAGCAATAATATATACAGAGATAAATCTCTGGATTTAAGGGCCAGTGAAATCTGCAGTAAATAAGTGTTATCTATTTATGTCTCATTTGGAGGTTTCATAGCAAAAAGCATTATTTTAAGTTAAAAATAGTTACAAAGTTTTTAATGACCAAATAATGAGGGTTTAGATGTTTATTTAAATTTACATAATGCTGATCATTTGCTAGAATGCAAATTAAGCCTCAAGAAGTTCATCTTTTCCTCATTTTTATGTAGGGATATATAACTAAAGTCCAGTATATGAATTATTCATCATCTAACTGCTGTGAATTAGGGTTTAGCTTTTAGAAGGTCCATGGCTACTTTTTAATTATGAAAATTACCTGGTAAAATTCCTTCATTTATTGATGAGATCACATTTGGAGGAAGGTGCTTTCGCATATCAATTAGGGTCATAAGACAGAAGTGTTTTGTGTGCTGCAGTGTGTGAAAGTTTGAAATGTGACAGGGCAACACTCAGGTTTTAGATAAACAGGTGAAATTTCTCACTGTGCTTAGAGGTAATGGATTTATCAGAAAAAAAAAGTGCTGTAAAGAAATAAACCCGAGAGCTCCATGGCATCAGAACATGAGCAGACACCACAACAGAGCCTGAGAGAAGAAAAACTGATCTCAATCTCCTGCACCCACCTGCCTGCAGGAAGCCCCTCTGAAAGGAACTAATCCATGGATCCCACGGACAGGGGCAGCATTAAGAACATCCAGGCTTTCCTGCCTTAGTGGGATGTACAAACACACATTTCACCACACACACCATGGAAACCATTTGGCTTTTCCTAGCAAAAAAAAGTCTTGTGATCTTGCTGTTCTCAATATGTAAGTAACAAACTATAGTGGAACAGCAGTTCTATAATCTTTGGAGATCAGGTGCTTGGAACTCCATATAATGTCTTAAATATTCATGGACTAGGGATTTATATAGTGACATTTTAATTCTCAGTTCCTTAATACCACTGCAATACTCTCCTTGCCTTGTTTTGGCCACCACAAAACACTGACTTGACATTTACTGAGAATTTTTCATTTTATGTCCTTGGCTTTACAGTTCCACATAAATCAGCTTTTCTTAATTACATCCATATTCATTTCCTATGAAGGCACAAATACTCTGCTAATGCACTTTCTCTATTATACTTTCCTAGGAATCTGTGTCTGCAAGCACTCAATCATCTGGCAGGAGCAGGAGCTTTAATTGCTTCCTGGCTCCCATCAGTTCAGAGCAGGGCTGTTGGTCGGGCACGTTTAATGCAGGGGGAGAAGGTAACTCATGTTTGGCACCAGTGACTTCCCTGTCCCCTGAGCAGATTTGGGCGTGCCATGCACGAGGCCCAGCAGTTCAATCCCTCTGACCCAGACCAGCAGGATGCTGAAGCTGGGACAACCACTCTGACCCCAAGGCCTGGCTTATTTATCTACTGGAATGTGAATCCAGCATCAGTCCCAGATCCCTAGCTGCTCTCTTTGGTGAGGATTTGTCTGCTCTGAGGTTCAGGGGAGTCAGCTTCACTTTTGCTTTGGGTTTTTGACAAAATCTGAGGCTTTAACCTCAGCCTGCAATGAAGATGTACCTCGCTGCCAATACAAACACTATAATCAAACAGATTTTCCAGTGGACTGTGTAGAAATCCAACTGCAAGACTCCACAACCTTCTGCATATCAACAGTAAAAAATAATGATGACTAATGAATAATATTTATTTGAGGGTCTATCAGGATCCCAAGTGTAAGCCTGGACTGAAATCTTGGCACAAATGAATTCAGTGACAGATTGCCTGCTGAGTTCAGTGCACGGATGACTTCAGCGACAGATTTCAGTGGCTGGCATTCCAGAGCTGAGGCAAACGCTAATATCAGGATCAGCAGGAACAGGGGCTGTGCAGAGGACAGGACTGCTTATCAAACTTATCCTTGTTTTAGAACATATTACCTGCCCTGTGCCATGCTGCAGAAGACATGGGCAAAGAAGGTAACTACTGCCAAGCACAGAAACTCTGAGCATCATTTCCTCCTCTGTTCCTGCCACATTTTGCCCTCTCTCTCCAGGCATCGTGGCAATTAAAAACTTTCTTATAGACTGATTGTTACTGTTCAGGGGGAAATATATTGGAACTGGAGAGAGAAAACCAAATTGCAACTTTTAAGCTAAAACTAGATCTGAAAACTCAGCCATTGAGAGGGATTTCAACAAAGCAAAGAGCATGAAATGGAAAGTTATCCCTGCAAGGTGGTTGCACTGACTGTTCAACAGAAACTGGCACCAGTGTTGACAGGTGATGAAGTGTCTGATCAGCACAGGAGCTGGATGGCTTAGTGGGTCTTAAAGATCATTGTGAGACCCGTGGTCTTAATGCCAATTAACTTATTTGTATTTATTATATAATTAATTATGTTGTGTGTAAAACCATCAATAGTTGTCTTAATTCTTTTGTATTTGAATAAAACCCAAGCATGACACTGCTCCTGAACTAGTACTAGGATGAATCCGGGCACAATTTTGACCTGAAGCAGTAGCGCAACACATGCAATTAAACCTATTCAGCTTGAGAGTGCTAATTGTCTCCCCTCTGGTGTGAAGTGTTTAGTCTCTTACAATGCAGTGATTTTACTGATTTCCAGTGGCTGTATTGTGAAAAACAATACCCACTTCTGTAATAGAAAAAGTATATTAAGACTATTACCATCAACTTCTGTTTCATTTTGTTCACTCTGTACACACAGGAGAAAAATGATGTCAAGACTACTCTCCTTCTTCCCCACTGCTTGAATTTTAGCTTTAACATCAATCTTTTCAAAGTTTGTAAATTCTTATCTTTCTTCCCCAGCCCTCTGTTGACAGCTGTCACACTGCAAACCACCACGAGAACCCTCCTGAGCTGAATGAGAACAAGATCTTGTCCATCATTCAGGACTGCTTTCACACTCTCATCCTTCCCCCCACTTTTTCAGCCCTGTCCTTGCAGCCTTTACCCCAAAGCAGGCAGTGGCTCCCTTCTGCTCCAGCTTCTGCTGCCACATCACCTTTC
>QWTY01028557.1:0-10148 GCA_008033365.1 Pseudorectes ferrugineus
GGTTTAGTCGGTTGTACCACTGAGGGGTTTAAAAACCAGAGGTGGCCCTGGCCACCTGCTCCCCAGGCAGGAAGGATCCGTAGTGCTTCTGGTCATGGGTTCACAGTCACAGATGTGATCCACAAACCTTGGAGTAAGAAAAACAAAGGAGACCACTGTGGACAGTGGAGTTGGACTGGAAGAGCAACAAAGCTGTGCTGGTGCTATTTTTAGTAGGTCCAAACTGTTTGTGTGGTTGATGGTTCTCATTCTGCGCTTCACCACAGATGTATCTTCAAACACAGATGTTTGATAACCAGTTTCTGTAGGCTCTGTTAAACTTTGTGTTTTGTTTTCTGAACGGTGATGAAGAATTCAAGGTTTCATGTTGTCTTTCAAGCTCTCTGCATCAGGTGAACTTGTCCTGTCGTGTTACCTTTGCAGTTCTTGGGGAAGTCACTAATTCTCCTGGTGCTTTCATATAAACTGACTGGTGTTTTCTCAGGAGAGTGAGCAAAACTGAGTGAAAGATATAATTTATAAATGAATTAATTAGTGCTCATAAGGTCTTCCTGATGTGATTCCTGGTGATGATTAAAGGAGTGATAGATTAAAAATATCTAATGCACCTTTTTGACTCTCTCTAAAAAACAAACGTGTGCGTTAAAGATAACATTTAATGAGCAACTTGTAAAAAAATCCTGATTATTTCTTATTTTGAGAAAGGATGTTGAAAAAATGTAGGTTTATACAGACTGATTTTAATCATCTAAGGTGTCTGTTATCTTAGTTTTTAGTTTTCTGACTTAAAACCTGCACATTTTTGTATACTGGGAAGGTGTACATGTTATTAGAGTGCTGGGTAAGGCCATGGTCGTGCCCTCCAGAATTGTTAAAATGTCTTAGATTCATATTTTAGTTACCTCCATTTTTGCTTTGCTTTTAATTAATAGGATTTAGACTATTAGTGTTTTACTTTCCTAGATGGATATTTCTAAGATCATAAAATAATTGGATGTATGAGTTAAAACAAGGGAAATGGACTACAAATCTGTATTTGCTGCTACTTCTGTATTTATGATAAGTTTAACTTCGGGGCCACCTTGGTTATTATGGTAAATGCCACTTTTTTTGTGGTGCTTCCTGTACTGACATAGGGATTGAAAAAAATATATATTCTCAGGATAAAAGGTTTTTGTCCTTATTGACAGAAGTGTAATATAATGCTGTACACATATAGGAAATTAGGAAACACTTTGTAACTAGGGATTAACATTTCATTTCACCACAGCACATCTTTCTGAAAATCCAAGTCTTTCAAGTATCAGTTGGTTCTTTCGTGTAAATGGAAACATGTTAATTTAAGTGCTGTGAAAATTAGTGTTTGCAGTTCTCTTTGTGCAGCAGCATATGCACAGAACTCATTTGCATCTCTTCAGCTTTGCCAGACAAAGTAGATTCTGCAGTGGAATTTTGAAGTAATCCTTTGACTGCCGAAATTGTTAAATATGCAATCCTGCACTGGAATTTCACTGCAAAAATTTATGAATTTGTAGCAATCAGTATTTGTGCATGACAGAAATGTAATTTTAATGGCAAATGGTATTCTGCCAGAGGGAAGGTCCAGCTTACAGATGTGTGGGCAGTTTATAATTGATAATTTGGAGGATTTTTTGTTACATGACTGTTTTGACAGTTCCATTGAGGGAGGATGCTCAGTTGATAAACCGGGGAAGCCTGACTCGGACAAATGTCACTTGCTTTTCCAGGGAGGGTGAAAGTAAGACACCTTGCTTTATCTATGTCTCTGTGGAGGAAAGCTTTGCAAATTTCTGCTCATCTAGGGAAGTTTAATTGTTTCAGCAGTTTGGCAGGATCTTCCTCTGTCCAAGAACCTCTCCGGAGGTGATTGCAGCTTGCTTTTTTCAGCATCTCAGTCATTTTATAAACTGAACTCCATCAATTTGTGTGCTCAAGAGGAAGAGAAGAGTCAGCTCAATATTAATTTTTATCCCGGAATTCTTTAACTGATACTGTTTCAGTTACTGCCTACAGAGTTGCTCTGGCACGTCTCACAGAATGACCAGAGGTTAAATCCAAGTGAAACCATATATTATGTACCAGGACCATTTTTTTCCTTTTAGATATTCTGTTATTAGAAAATTCTATAGTCTGGAAGAACTAAATCACAAAATAATAATAATAAAAAAGGTTGGAATTTGAAGCTAACCCAAAAGAAACTGCTCTCAAGACGTGGTTGGTTTATTCTCAGAAAACCTCAGATTGAGTTTGGTTCACACAGCCTAACGAGATGCTTTTGTCATCACCCTCCATCGAGATGCTTTTGTCATCACCCTCCATCGCACGTTCTTTGTTGTGTGGGATTGATCCGGTCATTGTGGATTCCGACCCTGGCTGCAGGAATGCAGTTAGAGTAAACCCAGGCTGAATAATGTACAGCAGTGCCCTTGATTTACATAGGACAAGAAGTAAAAAGAAAAGTGAAAATAGTATTTTCATCACTAAAACAGTTTGGTTATTGCAAAAAAACAAACAAAAAAAAAATCTGTCTTTTTCTGGCCAGTGCAAGTTTTTGCAATTTCATTCTATTGGTATGGGGCAGGGTAGGAGTATGGTTAATTAAAAACAGTAGATATAACACAGATAAACAAAATTAAAGTGAGTCCTTCAGTATCACCAGGGGTAGGACGTGCCCTTAGTGTTGAGCACCTCCAGCCGTGCATCACAGGGATGTTTTCGGGTAGTTCTGCACAGGACAGGTAACAGGAGTGAGTAACACTTGTAGTAACCTGACAGCTGTTTGCCACTGGAATGAGGAAGTCTTTGTTACTAAAGGAAAGCAAATGAAGAATCCTTTCTCTCCACATATTTTTCAGTATTAAGATATAAATTTTAGCTTTTTCTTCTTTATTTTTTTAATTACTTGAAATATTGCTTTAATTTTCTTCTGTTCAATAAGGGGGAAAAAGTCTTGCTTCTCACAGATACATAGGAAATGAGGTTTGTGTAGTTTAGCATCTTCAAACCCTTCAGTATTTAACTGTATAGATTTTAATTAGAATGTATGCATTTAATATGCAGTTTTCATGGTGTAATAGTAAAGTACTGATGAAATGAAAGTTCCTATAGCTCTGTTTGGGAGGATGTGCTATATTGCTTAAGATATGTGTGTGTGTGTTACTTTTTGCCATGTAGGCTTCACAGCCACTACTTCTGTGCTCCTTAAACAGCTCCTCTTGTGCAACAAACTCTGATTGAGGTACTTCAGCCTAATTTAATGAAATAATCTCCCTTTTCCTGAAGACATGTCTCTCACCTGGTGTTTTGCCTCTTAAAGTGGTTGTAGAAAAAGGAAGACTTGGGGGATGATCCAATGGTTTAAACAAAGATTGGGTGTTGGGAAAAATATGTTCTGTTCCCAACTCTGTTGCACACTTGCCAAAACAGCTTGGCCAAGTCACAAATTCGTTTAATCTGTTTTTGAAAATGGGAATAATACTTCATGGGCAGGCAGATGATGAAATTGCAGTGCTCTTTTCCAGCAGTTTTTATCGAGGAAGAGCTTTGCCTTGTCTTTTAAAGTCAATCCCATGGGTTTTGAAGGGGATTACTTGGTGTGCAGGGTGAACTCTCTAACTCCCTCCCTGCTCCCTGTTTTTGAAGACTGTTGGTGCTGTTTTTCCTGGTCCTTCAGGCTTTCTTACACACACTGTTCCTGTGTGAATGCTGCTATCCCTAAACTTTGGTGTGCCTTGGAGGTGAAAACCTGCTAGATCTGCTGAGCCGACCTGTGTGCAGTATGTCAGTGTTTTCTAATGAAAGGGACAACAGTGGCTTAGTTATAGTTAAGACATTGAAAGTAGCACAGAAATTAGTTTTGGAAGCTTATCTTTCTGTATTAGTTCAAATTTCAAGCTTTCAAACAGAACGTTTAGAACAGTTGCATATTGGGAGCGTTGTCTTGTGTAGTACAGTACAACACAGCTCTTAAATGCAGGTGTTATGATGGCTTTTTGAAGCAAGATTAGACTGTGAGATGGCTTAAACTTACTAAAACATCAGCAGACTTCTACATTTCAACTTGAGTAGTTTTCTGCTGAATCAGTATACTAGCTGGAGATACCAGTGGCTCCTGGAAGCAGGGAACTGGATTTATGGTGGCTGGGACCAGAGGCTGGTGCAGGAGGCCAGGGAGAGCCTGCCCTGTTCGGCAGCACTGAGCTGTCACATCCCTGTATCCCATGAAACATCCCCGAGGTCAGGCTTTTGTTGCAAAGAGCCTGGTAGGTGCCTGTGCTTCAGGTTTCTTGGTTTGTATTGTTCATTACTTTAGTAGATGTTGTTTGGAGTGGGTTTCATTTTCCTTAAAATTGAAGAGGTGTGAGTAGGAGTGTATGTGTGTGTCTACACCTAAACTCCCTTGAAACCAGTGCAAAAACCATCCCTAGCCCTGATTCAAACCACTTTAGGCTTTTCTCTTCTGTGTCATGGGCATCATGAAGTGTCTACCCATTTTCACTCGCTATAGAGACAGATGATAAACATGGCCCCAAGTTTAAGCTTGGAGACATTAATCCCTTGCCTCACGTGGCCGTGCTGTACCCTTTCCTTCTCTGTACTGGTGCTCCTTCAGTACACGACAATGATTGGCCTGTGTTCTCATGAAAACTTTTATTGAGTCTATTTTTTTATTCCTGGACAGATTTCCACTTGCATGACTCTCTGACTGGTTAAATCATGTCTGTTGTTTTTATTTGCTTTTATCCTTCTGTACTTTCCTGCTGCCCCTTACACAACCCACGATTTGAGAACTTGGCATGGTCTCAGAACAGCTCAGGAGGAGGAGGAGTGCTTCTTGAAGGATATTTTCCAATAACAACGTGCTTGTTGTAGATTAGTTTCTTTACTTTGTGGCTTTTCAGACTCTTCGGCGTCTTGATTGGTTCTTGAGTGCCCGCACAAGTGACAAAGGAACCTAAATTTATGTCACACTGTGGAGCAGTCAGTGCATAGAACATTTCTAGAGGGTCTGCACATTCACGAGAAAAGTTTAAGGAATTTGCAAATAGAAGGAAAATTGAAAAGTAGTTTGAACAAACATTCTGGAGAGCACGCTTGGTTTAAAAAAAGATCTCAGAATATGATACAAAATCGTGATTTCTGTTAAGATTCCCAGCCCAGCAGTATCACCACAGTGAAGCAAATATGGAATGGCTCTTGACCGTCAGACATCTTTAGGTAGGCAACTGTGAAATTTAATTAATGCCCATAGCTGTGTGAGAGGAGGCTGAAAAAAGCCTGTTCTTTGACCAGACAGGCAGATTTAGGGGGGAAATTAAACACTGCTGTCTACTCAAAGTTCGAGTTGGTAGGAAGCAGTTTTTGTCATTCTTCAATGGCCTGAGTTAGTCATGGATTTCTGTGTCAAATAAAGGCTTGTGCTGCTCTTGGAAGCAGAGTTCTGCCTTGAAAAGCCCATCTAAAATAGACTTTGCTTCCTTGAATCGGGAATAATCATTGTGCAGCCCTGCCTCAGTGGGTAGCTGCTCTCTTGGTAACGACTAGGAAGTTCGGGCATAATTTTGCAATGGAATGCAGGTCTCTGATGAGGTAATAAATGAAGGCTTTTGTTACTAAAGTAATGTATGAGTCACAAGTGCTTTTTTTATGATTATGCTTGCGTCAAAACACATCATGACAGCACTTGTTCACTGTACTCCTCCTACTGCTTTAATTGTAAGGAATGTGAGATGCCAAGAACTGTCTGTTGGGCTCTCAGCAGTTTGCTTTGCTCTGCTGATAGCTTTTATTTAACACTGATTGATATTATTAGAACCTCAGTGTTTCCATATGAACTTTTGCACCCCCACGAGTACCCTGTGACTGAGACTGAGGTGCCAGGCACCTCTGAGCAGCCAGCTTAGTTGTAAAGGATGGAGTGGGTTTGGTTTGTCAACTTTGGCTCAGCTGTGGTTGTAAATCCTGTGCTTTATGGGAAGTTTTGGAATGGCGTTTACTGTCATGGAGAAAGTTGGAGCTTGCATGTTTATGGTTAAATGCAGTTATTTGGAAGGAAGAAAAAATGATAATTGTTTTCTGTTTTCCCATTGCATGTGTTTTGTTTCTGTTTTTTGAGCAGGAAGCTGTTGTGTTATAGAGTGATGTATGTAGGCTCTGTTGAGACTGTTTGCAATTTGGCAAAGGTAGAGGCACTCAAGCTTTTGGACAAATTTTAAATTGTTTTTATAGTTTAGTAGGAAATGTAGAGATTGAGACCACACAACCTGGCTCTGCATAGGGCTTTTGTGTACAGAGATGCTAAACACCCGAAAATGCAGTGTTTCCATAGGCGGAGTTTCTTTTGTATTCACAGGCTGGGGAGCCTCAAATTCCAGAGGCATTACATGAGCAGTTTTAATGAATTAGTGTCTGGTTTTCCTGCAGCAGATGTGACAAGCAGCTTTATAAGCTGCTTCCCATCGATCGCTGTTTTCCAGCTCTTTTGTGTCTTTCTTTTGCTCAGAGAAAAGCAGGGAAGAGCTCGGTTTCTACAGTAACTGCTGCCTACACTCCTGCCTGCAGGCCAAGTGCTTTCTCAGTCCTGCAGCCTGTGCAAGGCTACTGCATTGAAATTCTGTAGGTTTTGTTTGGGTTTCTGGTTTTTTTTTTTCTTCTTGCTGGTTTAAATATTTTGCCCTTTAAGAAAAGAGGGGAATGCAGTGGAAATTTGCGATTTTGAGATAGGTAGTTTTAATTAACCACAGCACATTGCCATGATTGTAAGATAACCTAAATGCTTTTGCTGCTGATTGGTACCAGTGTTGTGTGGTTGATATGTAAAGAAAAGAGATCCTGGCTGCTGAAACAAGAACCTTTGAAAATCTGTGATACACTGTTAACGCCTGTTTCTGTAGCGTAATAATGCAGAGGAGGAGTGAGCTCAGCTTCAAGTTGTTAATAGAATCCTTTACATTTGCAGCAAAATTTGCTGTAGTGGAGCAACTTCAGCACACTCTTTTCAGTCTAAACTCTTAAATACGCCTGGAGAAACTGCTGTGAATACAGGGTTAAAAATGCCCAGTTTCTCATGACGTCAGCTCTCCGAGTGGGAACGAGCCGAACACCATTTCAGATGGGGTCATGTGTTTATTACTCAGTTTGTGTTTGCTGCCGGTGGTTCAGGAATGTTCCTGTTGTCATCATCAATATTCTGCTGTCATAGGATCATTTTTTGACGCAGGCAGGCTTGTTCCAGACCCTTCTGAGGCAGGTCAGCACTGTTCCTGTAAGGAATATCAACCAACAACTTTACATACTTCTTATGCACTTGCTAAAACATGAGCAGCGAAGTCTGTAACCGAGGTTTCCCATGGGGGAGCCAGTAATTTACAGCTAGATTGTATTTCCAGCCTTTGCATATAATTTGCTACAAGTGTTTTATTGGCCAACTTGAATTAACATGAGGCTACAGCAATATTTCATCACTTCTGATGCTGCATAGATCTTTGCTTTTGAATCTTAAGAGATCTGAGAGTAAAAATAGATGGATCAGTGATCCTGCTCTCTGGGGTGTTTTCCATCCTGTTAGATGGCACTGTGTAGACAGCGATGGCACACCTGAAAAAATACCCAAATCCTTGTGAAGAGAATGCCCAGTGCTCAGAATAAAAATTCTAATTGCTGGTTTAAAAATCTGCAAGTGTTTTGTTCCTTATGGCGTTAGAGGTCGAGCGTGCCTCGAGCCCTCCTCTTCTCTGTGTGGAGGACGTGCTGTGCAAGGATTGATCTTTGGGCCACAGAAATCAATTGCAAAGGATACAGGGAATTAAGGGGAACACGAGTGAGGTCGGGATTCAGTCCCCAGAGGAAAAAGCTGCCACTCTTTAAAGGGCAATTGCTTTTTGGGTAACCTCTAGAAGTGTCCTGCCTAGTAATGGCCAAACATAATTGAATGTAAATTTATGGTAAATTAGCCACATCAGGACTTACTTTCAAATTAGGGAGGAGGAGGAGGAATCCATCCCACCACAGTGGATGTGGACATGGCCCTGTAGGAAGTGATGCCATGTTCTGACTGGGGTGGTTTCTCACAGGCTGTGGTCAGCAACAAGCAGGAAGGCATCAGAAAACTTCTTTCCTAAAAATCTACTAGAGGAGCTGGGCTTTGTGTTACATTAATATAAATAAGTACATTTTTTCATCACCAGTCCCCCATCAATGGAGAAAACCAGATACTCCTTCTATTGCCAACAATGGAGAAAGGTTTACAAATGCCATGTTAAAGGTAAAATCTCTGACAGGAGCACAAGGTGGCACCTCTTGTAGGTGAGCAAGCACCTACATGAACAAATTACCCATTAAGAAAGTTATCCCTGTTTGGGATTATAAGAAAATAATTATAATCTGACTAGTTTTATACTGGATCACTCTTTTTCAGTGTATCCATGATAACTTTTGCTATTCTCTTGGTGATGGCAAAGTGTTACAACAACACTTTTTTAATGTGATCCTAGAAAAGACTTCATAAAACAAATATCTGAACAGTTATTTCTGTTTGAGCTTTTTTCACTTCCGTGGTATTTCTAGTTGTATTTGTTAAGACTCATCTTTGCAGTCTTGTTTATTTAGAAACCAGTTAAAAACCACAGCCATATATTGTTTAATCTATAATTAATATCCTTTTAATCCATTGTGATAGAATCAATAATAAATGAAGCAGCAAATGGAGAAAAGATGAAATTGGGATCCTTGTGCTTTCAAACTGAAATTTACCCATTAGCAGGAAGTCAATCAAATGGTAATTTCCAAGCACCATGTTCCAGTGAGCACTTGCTTGAATGGACTCACTGCTGGAATGCTCAGGGCAGAGGGAGAGGCTAAAGGACCTCGATTTTATTTAATTTTTTTTCCTGGAAAAGACCAAAGGTGAATCTTAATGCAGCCTTCCCCTGCCTAAAGAGTGGTTGTAGAAAGCCTGGAGCCAGGCTGTGCCAACAGGCTCACGGTTTGGGTACAAGCAGCTGCAGAAGTTGCAATGAAGAATTTGTAGCTGTACAAATGAGAAAACCATTCACTGCTTGAGAGTGTAATTAGAGGAAATGGGTTGCCCAGCTCTATGCTTGGAAAGCTTCAAAATTTGGAGAGAGAAGGCCCTGAGCGACCTGGTCTAAGTTGGAAGTTACCCTGCTCTGAGCAAGAGATTGGGCTGGACACTTTCAGAGGTCCCTTCCAAACTCGATTTCTCTCTAGTTCTCTCTGAAAGATGTAAAAACTCAACTTTTGCTTGACTTTTAAAATACAGGTATTTCAAAAGTGGGCCTGGGAGTGTGCACTGTAGGTGATGAAGTGTTAGTGTGCACATCTTCTACCAGTAGTATAAATAAATGAATTGGCTGTGAGAATCATTTTTACTGGAGCAAGGGGAAGGACTAGTTGGGAAGTAGATCACAAGTAGGTAGGTAAGAGGAATTAGAAAATGGATTAATTTCAAATCTTCCTTCTATGGAAAGGAGACCATAGCCAGAAGTATGGTGATTTCCATGGTTTTTTGTTAGCTCACTGATCAAAATAGCAGAAGGAAGCACAAATAGTATCATGTCAGGCTGCTGTACTGTCAGAGAAAACTGAAGTGGAAAAGCTGTGTTTGGTGGTGCAGATGTTGATCGTGACCTCTGTTTCTCTTTGTGGGGAGTTTGTGCTACCCGTGTTCACCTTGAAAGTATTTGAAGTCAAAAATCGACACAAGCAATCTCCCAGATGCTGACTGGGTTCTTTTTTGAGTCTTGGCTTTTTAATGTGAAAAGTTGAAGTTGTCCTTGGCTCTCAGTAAATCAACAAGAGTTCAAAAACAGGCACCTTGTTATTCTTTTAGATCTGTTTAAATCTCAGGAGATCTTTAAGTTAACAGGGGTTCAGTATCACAGTCAGTGTGAAAGAATTGAGCTGTGCAGTTGTAACTACCTTGACTTCAGGGGTTATCACTGCTGAACCCTTATAATCTATTTGAATGTAAAATCTGGAGGTGCTGATAAAAGAGCCTGCTGATCAAAGTGGCATGGCAGCTTCTGTCTGATTTTGGTCCTGCTTCTTAGAAGGCAATTAAACTGGAATAATTCAAAGGATGCTGAGGCACTGGGTGTCACAGCAGG
>QWTY01028557.1:10218-21414 GCA_008033365.1 Pseudorectes ferrugineus
ATAAAGACAGGATGAAATTCCTCCTTCCCAGTCAGATGGTGTTTTCACACAGGCAGAACTACAAGTGTATCCTCAGCTTTTCCCTGCAGTACGGACAGAACTGCTGAGGGGCAGTGAGAAAATATTAGAAACACAGATGTGACAAAACGAGACTTTGCACATTTTACCCTGAGACACTTCTCTGGCACCCTGCAAAGTTCCTAAACTCTGCAGAGGTCCTGCCTGGACCAGCATCGCTGTGTTTGGCTGGGAACTGCAGATATAGAAGAGTTTTTATGGAATAGTTTGAAATGATGTGATGCTTCTAGTCAACCCACAATGAGCTTTTTTTAAAATTTTTTTATTTAAAGAAGAATAATTGAGGTAATGAGTTGCATTTTAGTTGTGACACCTCCTATGTGGTTCCCTGGGTCGCGCAGTGGCCCCCTTGTGATGCTCTGTAGGAAGCACATGGACTTGTCATCAATAAATGTACAAAACAGCTTACAAAACTGCTTTATTTCTTCGGGGTTTTTTTGTAAGTGGGTTGTCTAGATGAGTTTCTCCTCCAGCAGCCATCCTGTGGTAGTGTGTTGTGAAACTATTGTAAACGTTTGAACAGTGAGTAAAATCCAATTCAGCTTGTTGAGGACTAAATGTTTGATGAGGTCTCTCCCTGTGGGTGTTCTGTGGTTTTTGTTTAGTTCATTGTATAACTAAAGAATATGCCAAAACCAACTTGATTCTGATCAAATTAGAACATGTTCTATACTTTGATTTTGGATGTAAATATAATACATTTGCATAAATGCAATTTATTCAGGAATTCTGTTGGTTAGTAGACACTCTTTATTCTTTTTGGCTGAATTCCAGCTATAAAAACATGCTTCTATTAAAAAAACTGTTTGCAAATATGAATCAATTGACAGATGTGGTCTTTAGATAATATTCAGGTGTTCATTGCTCTAACCAGACAGGGATTTGTAAGTACATTGTATCTTCCTTACTTACACCAGCCTTTCAGGCTCAGCATGGGAAATGTAAACTGCACTGGGGATGCCTCTGGGTTTTCATGACTGTCAGTTCCAAGTTTGTCTGGCACGTGCAGAACCTCTGGAGTCCCCCTGGTTGGTCAAAGCTCCTGTGTTTGGGGCTGCTTTTTGTGGGTGGTTTTTTACCAACCTTGATGAACATTTGAGAGCCCCAAGCCTGTGCTGTGCTTTGACACCCATCCTGCAGCGTGCCCTGGGTCACAGAGCTGCCCTGGGTCACAGAGCTGCCCTGGGTCAGAGCTGCCCTGGGTCAGAGCTGCCCTGGCCTCGTTTGCCAGAGATGCCCACAGGGACATGATGCATTTGGGGTGCAGTAGGGTGAGAAGGGAGATCTTTTAATATGTGTGTGCCTACATGGAACATCAAAGGAATTGCTGAGTATTGTTTTCTGCCTTTCCATGTTCCTGGTCCTTGTGTCTGAAGTTGTGGAGATCCACAACCTCTTCCCCATCCGCCTCCTGCCCATCCTCACCCCGCTGTGGCACGGGAGGACTCCGGTTCCTCAGTGGTGTGTACTGGAGTTGTTTTTCACCAGGCAATAAGGCCTGGAACCAGGGAATTAGCACCCAAAGCCATGTCCAATTCTTCCCATAGTTTTCTTGAGTTGAAATAAATTTGGTCTTAAAAGCATTAAGGTAAATTTGCAGGTATGGAATAGCCTCATGAAATGCATAGGGAAGGTGACTAAAATTTAAATCTGTGTCAAACAGATGTTGTTGTTCACTTTCTCACAGGGATTTTTACTTAATCTTTGGCTACTGTCTTTGCATACACTTGAGTGTTGTTGTTATTGCTGTTTAAAAGAAATGCTGGGAAAATATTTTTATTAGCAAAACAGCCAAGACCCCTTTCCATTGTCACTCAAACGATACAAGCACAAAATACTTTCTGCTGGAAAAAGCAAAGAAATGACTTGTTACTGAATATATTAAAAAAACCCAACCCAGAAATTGGTCCATTTAACTTCCTTGCTGAAATGCGTGTGCAGTTTTTTGGCATAGATTCTGTTCCTAATTTAGTACATCGAGCATGTTTCAGAAATAGGTCGTCTGTTAAATGCGGACACGGTCCGTACTCAGAAGTAAGACAGAGAAAAGGAAGGTCACTGTCAATTCTTTCTCTTTTTCCTGATCCTTGAGTGTGTATTATAGGGAAAAAGAACCACTGTGGTGCATGTGGCAAGGGACATAGTGAAAATCAAATGCTGCCTTTGTTCTATAAACATCCTTAGATTCATTTTAAGATATGAAAGCCAAAACACACGAGAGTTCATTTTTAAGGCTACTCTGCAGCTGAGTGTTCCTGCCAATTCTTACATCACTTTTATGTTTAATATATTTTTCCAGAGAAAGGATCACTTTTATTTACAGTCTGTATTTTGCATTCATAGCTCATTTCTTACCCCTTGTTCCAGCATGTGCTTGTTTCCTTTCTGTATCAAACTAGATCTGCCTAGAAGCACTTAAAAGCAAAACAAACTCAACCCTCAACATTTTGTGAGGTTTGTTTCTGGGTATAGTGTCGTTGGAAAGTCCTTTTCATCATGTGGGAGGTGTGTAAATGTCATCGTGGGTTTAGAGCTCAGTGTAGTCTAACAACTTCAGAACGAGGAGGTAGTAAAGTTATTTGAACTGTATTTTTATAGATGCTTTTGTTGAGGCAAAATTAAGTTTCTTATTTGCTCAAGATTGAGCAAATTTATTTACTGAGAGGTTAGAAACAGCGTGTCCTGTTTAATTGGGTTCAATTCTAGATGCTGTGCACAGGGATGTAGAAAGGGGAATATCCTAAGGTACATTCATTGTATGTTATTTTTCAAATTTTTAAACAGTTGCACATTGTTAATTTATTGTTAGTCATTAAATTTAGGCATGTAATCCTTGGTAATACATGAAAATGGGCAGTTTACTGAAATTGGGTCTTAAATTCAGCTCTGAAAAAAGGAATTTGAATGTAGTACTAAAGCAGCAGTATACTCTATAAATGAGCAGAATTAGAATTGATATATGTTTAATTTAATAGGTATTTTAAGAGAAAAGAACCCAAATCTCTTAGACCAGTCTATGAAACTGGTTAGACCTCAAATTGGCCAACGTTTATGCTTCTGATTAATTTTGCTATGATGGACCAACCTGTTCATTTGCTGAAGCTGTTCCTTGGCATCATAAAATAATGAGCTTTTGTCTTCAAAATAGCTCTGCTTTGGGGCTGCTGCAAGATCAGGATGAACCTCAAGAAATTCAGAGACAATACACAAACTGCCCTTGTTAGAAAGAATTGCATTTGCTTGTATCCCTTTACAAATGTCAGTTGCTTACCTGGGGATCTTTTTCTGGTCATGTTGATCTCCCTGGATGATGTGTAAAATGAAGATGGTCGTGGGTAATTACATAAGATACTGTAGCTTATAAATTCTAAATGAGCGTAGGTGATAACATGCAAGTTATGCAGAAAGCCTTACATTCTGTAAACAAGTGGCTCATGTATTTGTTTTCTTTATTTTTCAGCTGTACTTTCAGGTTTCCCAGCACAAACATCAAGATAACATTCACAGCTCTGTCCAATGAAAAGAGAGAAAAACAGGAGGCCCCGGAGTCCCCAGTGAAGCCTGTGCAACCCCAGATCTCTCCCTTAACAATAAACATTCCAGACAACATGGCTCACCTGATCAGCCCTCTCCCTTCTCCCACAGGAACTATCAGGTATTTAAACCCTGCAGGTGGGATCAGGGCCATGTACAGTCAGGCTCAGCACAAATTTCTCATTCAGTATTTTGCTTTTGAGGTCAAAGTTCAGCTGAAGCTCAGCCGTACCTGCCTCAAGAAACCCCCTTTCTGCTGATATAGTTGCATGAACAGTCTGTGATACTCTGGTTTAACATGTTAAATGTGTAACAGTCTGCTCAGGAGCCTGGCATTTTTCTTGCATTCCAACAATTTAAATTGCTTTTTGCTCTTGCATGCTTTATTGCAGCTCTTCAAATGAGACAATTTTAAATTACACCATTTTAAAATGTTCTGATTTGCCACTGTCCTTCTGAAGGTCATCATCAGGAAAAATGGTTGTTTGGGTTATTACTAGTGTGGAAAATGGACTGATCTCTTACTCCAGAAGATTTGTTACTGGTTAGTCACTGCTGGAAGTAAGCAGACCTTTTGTTTAAAACACAGGCTGAAGTGCAGAGCTCGGTGTCAGGATGGCTGATCCCAGGGAGGGTGATGCAGGATTTTCCTTGCCCTGCTGCTTCTCCGGTAATTGCAGCCTTTGTCCCACCTGTTACTTGGGACCAAACTCAATTAAACACAAACGACCCATCCTCACAAACATAAAATTCATTCAGATAGAATTTTTCAAAGTCTTGGAAAGATCAGGAGCAAAACTTCCATGTCAAGGCACTGAAAGTTGTTTCAGTCATGGACGTGCTTTTGAAAGCTTTCGTGTCCCCTCTCACTTCCTGCATCTTCACTTGAGTGAAGAACTGTCCATGCTTGCTTTTTAAAAAGGTACAACTTGTTAATGAAATTTGAATTTAAGGATAATTGACTTCTTACATGCTGGCCAAGCTCTTGGTCTCTGTCTTGGAGTGTTTAATGACACCTGCCTAAACGATGGAAGCAGAGAGAAAAGATACCTAGACTTGTCTGTGAAACAGGTTTGCTTTCTTATAAGAATTCAGGGAAAACACATCTTGCCAATGACAGAGCAGCTCACAAATATTTCAGATAATATCCCATCTATCACCGCTGTCTTTGCCTCGCTATGAATTCTCTTCAGGGCTTTCATGCACCTGTTGAGTAGTTTATTACAGAAAAAAAAAAGATGACAGTTTTGAGTCTATTTTGAGAGCAAAGCTTGACAGTTTCTCTGCAAATCATCCTGTTTTGTAGAAGACTTGTAAACTTGCTTTGATTATACCATATGTGTCGCTTTGTCAATATATGCTGAAGTGAGCAGAGCAGAGGGATGTTGTCAGCTGATACGTGAAAACACAGAACAGCAGTGACCTATATCTAAAAAAATAAATTAGCTACACATTTTGGCTCTAACCAAGGATTCTTCTGTACAACACTTAAAAAATGCCATCTCTCTCTTAGAGTAAGTATATCACTAGTAACAAATCATTGGTGGATTTCTTGTGAAGTGAAGCTTTGATACTTTCAATATAAGTATATATTGCCCAGTCTATAGTGTTTGCCTCTTTCTGCACATAAAAAAGGAGGTAGCAAAAAACTTGAGGGGCCAGGCAGACAAACAAACCTTGACAGATGTAAAATTGTTAAAGCTTTAGTGTATAGATCTAAGTAACATTGTCTAGATTTATTTGTTGTTGATGTTTTGAACCGTAGATTCAAAGATTCAAGATTATCTTTGGAGATAAGGCTGGTTCTGGGGGCACAGCAGGTGCAGCTATTGGGAATTCTAGTTTTTTTGGAATTTCTGACGGCTGCCTTGAAATCAGCTGCAGTATGAATTGCAGAGAGTGTGTGTCCTTGTAAGAGAGCTGCCAAAATTATTTTGGGGAAGGGGATGGACCTCACCTGCTGACTTTCTCTTTCCTCTTGGCTAAAAGGAAATCGTAGAAGAAAATTGGCATCATGCAGCTGCAGTTCCTGGGGCCTCTGCAAGGCAGGGAACCACTGGTAGAAAGATGTTCCAGTGGAATTATATACAATTTTATCTGTTTTTCTGTGATGGATGGCAAAATGTGAAGTGTTAAGAGATACTCTTTTAGTGTTTGGCACCATCTCTTGCTTTCTAACAGTGTATCTGCTCTGTTGGGCTAATACTGCATTAAATCAGCTGAGTCAGTGCTGATGCATCCCATTTATCGATAAATTTATGGTTTTTATACATGTATCTGTGTGTAAGTATGTGCACACACCTGTAAACACTTAAAATAATACTGGTTTAGATTTAAATGAGAATCAAACCTTTTTTTACCTCACTGCCTGCTGTATTTTCTCAAATGTGCAGAAACACTACACAGGAGAGATGATTTTTTTGGGGGCAGACTGAACACAAGCATATGGCAGAAATTCCATGCAAGATGTGTGTCTGTTTTCCAACGAGTGTCTGAAAATTTGTGGTTGCTGATGCAGTTCAGGTAGACTTAAGGTGGCAAATCTTACACAAATACAGCACAGCCTAATCAATCAGCTGATCCTTGTTCTCTTGAGGAGGGAAGCCTGAGCAAGGTTTCCTCCTGCAGTGGTTCTGATCCCCGTGGATGGGTTAGCAAGGCGTGGAAGGTGGTTTGTAATGGAAGCCCTGACAGCCCTTTAGCTGCAGCCTCACAGCTCTGCTAGTGGCTTTGCTGCAGTAAGAGCTTTTTGATGAGACATAATGTGGTGATATACTGTATAACAAAATAGTAGGATCTTCCTTTTATGCTCTACAGTGCTGCAAATTCCTGCCCATCGAGCCCCCGCGGCGCAGGCTCTTCAGGGTACAAAATGAGTCGTGGAATAGCATCTGACCTACATTTGATGGCTGACAATTCGCAGTCAGAAAACGACAAGGAAGCTTCGGGGGGAGATAGCCCAAAGGTAAACACAGCTTGAAACCAATCCCAGAAATTACACCTGAAGTGAATGGAAGACTTGGGATGTTTTGTTTGCTAAAGTGAATGCACTGAGTGGTAATGTAACATTCCAGGCTTTAAAAACAATGTGTAGGGTTTTGTGATCAGATGTGGGATTGATTGATTGATTGATTGATTTACCCCTCTCCCCTTTGGGGGAGGGTCTGTGTGCAGTCTCAGTTATAGATCTGTTTGGAGGCTATTGAAAATTCTTTGCTGTTATACGTATCTGCAAAATTTATGTTATCCTAAAATTGCTTCTCAGAGGAATAAAGCTTTCTTAGTTTCTTTTCTGCCTCAAGATTTTGGTCGTCCAAAAGTGCCCTAAGTCAAGTTAATGATGTTTTATGACTTTTGATCTAGTAAGCAGTGTGTATATCTTTAAAGTTTGTTGATGCAGACTTTTCTTGTTTCTGTCCAGGATGACTCTAAGCCACCCTACTCCTATGCACAGTTAATAGTCCAAGCAATTACAATGGCCCCGGATAAGCAGCTTACACTAAATGGAATTTATACGCACATAACTAAAAATTATCCCTACTACAGGACAGCAGACAAGGGCTGGCAGGTAATTTTGATTTCTGGAATTTTTTTTTTACTCGTGAGCAATACTGGCAGCTGTAAATGGTCATGAGCAGGCAGTTGGTAAGCCTCAGAACCCTTCAGAAATAGAATTTATCAAATGAACGTGTTGTCTTTCTTCTTATTGTAAATTTTCCAACAAAGTGGGCAATTCACATTAGTCTGTGTTTGAAATACTGCTTTATTGATGGAATGGTGTTCTCTAAACCTCTAGCAGGGATGCAGACAGACTTTGGGGAAAGCAAAGTGCATTTGGCACTGGATTTGAATCCTGTATGCTGTCTAGGAATGGTGTCATGTTGTGTAACTTACAGCTGTGTAAACATCCGGGTTTCTATCTTGAGATAAAATTGAAATATTAAATGCTCCAAGTTCAGTTTTGTTTGAAAACAGTGATCTTGCCCATGCAGCAGGTGAAGGAACAAGTGTGTTATCTGTCATTATCTCACACTGCTTCGTGCACTCTTTGATTTCTGAACTTGCCCATTCCTGTACCGAGTTGGACCAAACCCTTCAACTCTGCAGAATTAATTTCTGCTTTCTTTTCATTTTTCCAAGACCAGCCTCAGCTTTTGCCAGGATGGCTAACCGAGTACAAATCAGTCTGGCAGAGTCTTCCCAGACACTCGTGAAGGCTCAGTGCCTGTGGTGCTGTTTTGGGTGTCTCAGAGGCCAAGGAGCAGAGTTTGCAGGGCAAGGAACACCTGGAGCACACGGTCCATCGTGGGCTGTCAGCTCACTGCTGGCTGCTCACTCTGCAGTTATTTTCAGGGAGGTAAAATTTAGAGAGATTGGGGGAGAGGAAAAGTGAGGAAGTGTTAACACTGGCTGCACAAGTGGAGGACTGAAGAACACAGCCTTCCCTGTAGAGGAAGAGATTTTTAAATATTAATCACGTACTTATTTGTCATAAGGCCTAAATGAAAGTTGGATCACTCTCCCAAGGTTAGTGGGGAACGTAGCTGTTCCTGGCTGTTTGCTAAGGGTTTGGTTAGTCAAGGACTTGGCTGTTGTGGCTGGGAAGTCTCTTTTGTTTCCCTTTCCCACATAACAGTGCAGTATCCTGGCTGCAGTCATGTTGTTTTAGCAACAAGACTCTGTTTATAAAATGTTGATGTGCGTTTTGCTTCCTATTTTGCAGTACCTTGAGTATCTGTGTATATGATGTTGCTTTGTGAGCATCATGAACCCAACACACACACACACAGAGTCATGCTGAGGTAAAGAACTCTGCCATAGAACAGGGTGTGGATTTGGGGCTGTAGTGCTTCCTAAAGCCAAGGTGATAGGCACAGCAGGCAGTGTGTTCTGGGGTAATTAATTAGCAGCTATTCATGGAAACAATTGGAAAAGCTGAAAATCAGATGCTGTTCAGTCACTGCTCTGCCAGATTCTACATGTTAGGAGTTGGATTGGAGCTCGGGTGACTTAGGATAGATGTTTCAAATCATATTTGAGACTATATATGCCCATATTATTCAAAACATAGAGTACAAACACATGTATAGTGTCCCAGTCCCATACCTTAAGAAACTGAGGTATTTATATCCTTTAGCATCCAATGGTCTCATTTTGTTGAGCATTTGAAGACTCCTCTCGGTGAACTTATTTTAGCAGGTACTTTTGGATCTAGTCCTTTATTTTAGCATATGGAGAAATAAATACAATTTATAAATACGTTCTTGGCATCTTTCTAGTTATGTTTCCATTTTTGGCAGGGAAAAAACCATCTCTGGTTTCATCAGTTTGCATTCAAGAAATCATATATGGTTATCACTGCTTTAAGTTTTCCAAACTTACTATCAGGGTCATGAACTCAGATATTTGAGCAAGTTTTACACTCGCTTTGCAAGTTTTTGAGAGCTTTTGTTAACGTAAAGCTTTTTCCCATTTACCTCTGTTCCCCCCCAAGTATTTCGGGGTGAATCCTTAGCATCAGTCTCTTCTTGTTCAGTGATAATATTGAGAGAGATTTTGGGGTTTATCTATGTTAAAAAATGAACAAATAAAATAAAAGGAAATTCTGTGTGCAAAGCCAAGCACAGGTAGAGCCGCTTGAGGGTGTCAGCAGTTCTGTGCATTGCTCTGATGGAGGAGTGGGGGGATGTTGCTGCAAATTGAGGATGTGGGAATGTGCAAAGAGACCGTGGTAACAAAGATCTGGAAGAGCTGGTTCAGGACCTACTGCCACTCGGTGTTTTAACAGACACGTTAAATTCTTGGCTCTTTTATTGAGACAGACTGGACTGTGGGTGAATTCACAACAATCCAGCTGCCTTTGGAACTTGTGTAATTTAGCCTTTTCTTTCTGAACCGTGGAACGGTAACAGAATTATCACATTGGATCAGAATCAGTATGTGCTGTGTTCTGCTGGCCCTCCTGGAGGGAACTGTGACACCTGGGGAAGGAAGGGTGGTGTACAAGCACTGATCATTTTTATTTTTGTTTTTAACACTGCATTCTGCACAAGTATTTGTAGTGTTCTAAACAGTTGGTTTCAATCACCGTGTTTCTCATGAGAGAATTAAATAAATGGGATTCCTGTTATTTCCAATTAGCATACTGGGTTTTTAATTGTTGGGAAAGATTTGACAAATGCAAGAATCCTTTCAGGTTTATGGCACTGCTTGGTGTAGTGCTCTGAGTTCTGTTAAATTAAGGAATGAAAGAGCTGAACCCCGAGTCTCCTATAGTACAAACTGCTGCAGTAGGCCACATTCTGACTTGGAAAAGTTATATGAATTCTACATATTTTTTTATGTTCCATAGAATTCAATACGTCACAATCTCTCTCTGAATCGTTATTTCATCAAAGTACCACGTTCCCAGGAAGAACCAGGCAAAGGCTCATTCTGGAGGATAGACCCTGCCTCTGAAAGCAAATTAATAGAGCAGGCTTTTAGGAAAAGGCGGCCTAGGGGAGTACCTTGCTTTAGAACCCCTCTGGGACCACTCTCTTCTAGGTAAGGAAAACCAGATGAACAAAAAGACTATGGCTGTTGTTTAATCTTCAGGCTGCTACAGACTTGATAGCTTCGGATACAGTCACGAGTTTAGTAATTTAATTTCATCCAGACTCAGTGTTTGAATTCTGTGTGTTTCATTAGGAGGCTGCCCCATACACCAGGCTTGTGTTTATTGCTTGTTTTTAGTGTTAAAGAACTCGATTTGCATAACTAACTATCAGATTGTTAATATAAGCAAGCCTTGCTGTACCTTTGATGGGTTTTACAGAATTATAACTTTAATTTCTAACTGCCATCTACTGGATTTTAAAACTGTTTGCAAAGAAAATTCTCAGATACTGGCTACCATTTTATTGACCTTAGAGATGACAATTGTGTATTCAGTTTGATAATGTTCGAGCAGAATTTGTGATGGGGAAATACCTGGGTTTAAATTATTCCCTCTGTAAAGTTATGGCCTTTCTGCTGGTGCAGATCTTTTACTACTTGCCCTATAGCCTCAGATTTGCTCATTGTTCTTCTCCACCAGAAGAAATGTTCATGTTTCACAGATTTAGAGTCTCCCTATGAAGGCATCCAGCCACTTCTTCTCCATTAACTGTACCTGGAGTTTGCTTTTAAATTCTGTCCCTGTTTAACAGAAGCTTTTTAAAAGATCCTGAGCTCTGGGTTGTAGCTGTGCCCTCCCCTGCTGCGGGCAGCGTGTTACGGTCTCGTTAGAGGAAGGTCATGGGCTTTCACAGTTCAGAAGTTAAAACACATCAGCTGCTGCTTTCATTTCTAACTACAGAAGTGCCCCAGCTTCTCCTAATCACTCTGGAGTGTTGTCTGCACACTCCAGTGGCGTCCAGACCCCTGAGAGCCTGTCCAGGGAAGGATCTCCTGTCCCGATGGAACCTGAGCCCAGCGCCATCCAGCCAAAACTCGCTGTCATACAAGAAGCGCGATTTGCACAGAGTGCCCCAGGTGAGGAGCCCTGAGCTCGGCACTGGGGCTGGGGGGCACAGGGCTGGCACCTCGATATTGCCAAGACTT
>QWTY01028558.1:793-27151 GCA_008033365.1 Pseudorectes ferrugineus
AAAACATGTGGATGTGGCACTTGGTGACATGGTTCAGTGGTGAACATGGTGGTGGTGGTGCACTGATGGCTGCACTTGGCGATCGTGGAGGTCTTTTCCAACCTGAATGATTCAGTGATTCTGTATTTGAGCTTGTCTCGTTAGGCTAACAAGCCTTGCCTGGCCTGGCCATGGTGTGGGGGCTTGGGAATGCCCGTAGTTCCCATTCCCTGGGCAGGCAGGTCACGTAGCAGGAGGACACCCCATGCCATGCCTTTCTCTGCTGTAGGTAAGGTGGATTTTTGTATGCAACTGGAATTACTAATCCAAGCAATTAGCTGGAATCTGTCAAGTTTGTGCTGCTGCCAGTTTCTCCAGTTCATTTGGTTACAGCTTCATCTTTCTGCTCAAAGGAGCTGAAACGTAAACGGGGCAACCGAGTGTCTGGAGCTGCTGGGTTGGGTTTATGTGCATCCTTATGGCCAAAGGAGGATCAGCAAGAAAACTGAGCCTTAATGAAGTGGTGTATTTATTGGCAGCAGTGGAAAAAGAGTAATGTGGATAAATGGGACTGGTGGTTTGTTCGTATACAAAATGTCATGAATCTCCCTACCAGGTTATGAGCTGGATTTAAATTCCACTGTTATAATGATCACTGATTTTTTTTATTGCATCATTGCTAATAGCGTATGTTGAAAATGCTGCAGGTGGATTTAAAGCTGAGGCTTTGTGGACCCACCAATATTCTGCACCAATATTTGTGTACATCCAGGAACTTAACAGTGTGTTGTCACTTGGCTTCAGAGTTAACCACCCAGGTGCTGGCTGGCAGGGGCTGATGCAACACAGTCCCTGACACAGCCACTTTTTGGGGATGTCAGATGCCACCAAATTTGACAGTTGGGCAAGTGAAGAGACTTTTAACCTTTGGTAAATGCTCCAACCTGAAATTTGTTCCTCTTGGGAATATTAAAACGTTAATTTTGTTTAACTTGTGTCAATGGTCTGCCACGAGCCATCGCCCTGTTGGCTCTGCCTAGGGAGAGGGCTGCTTGCAGAAGCAAAAAGCTTTTGTTACAGCTATTTTATTTTTATGTCTGCCTTGATAGCTCAAAAATCACTCGTCGGCTTCCAGTCAAGGCGATCCTGGATGAGAAGCATCCGCTGGGATTGGCCTGTTAAGTGCATTTCTTTGATTTGACAGCAGAAGTGCCCAGAGAAACATCAAAAACCCCAACATTTAGGCATATTTCCAGCTCCATCATCCCCTGCAAGCCATGGAAATCAGTGGCTTGAAATCCAACAGCACTTGATGTTAAAATAGCAAACAGTAAACATCGTCTCCTATCAATAACTTTAATTATGGTTTGGGTTTTGTCTTAAATAGACACACGTTGTCATAGGGAATCAAAGTTTAGCATCCAGACGTGCTCAGCGGGGTGGTAGCGTCTTTGGACAGGGTGTAACACGCTTTTATAGCATAAATTAAAATAAAAAAGGGGTTTAGCAGCGTAGCATGCTGTTGTGTAAGAAAACTGCCAACTTTTGGGCTGAGACCGCGTGGTTTCTGGGCATCGTGTGCCGCGGTGTGTTGGCGGGTGGCGTTCCCGGGCGGCTTTGGACGGGGAGAGCGAGTTTTACCGCTCTGCAGCTGAACCCTGACGGGGTTTTTCAACCATAAAACGAAGTGCAGAGGAGGCTTTGTGTGTGCCACGGATAGCCAAACGGAAAGCAAAAATAAACACCCGCAAAAGCTGGGTTTTTTTGGTCATTGACAGAAAAGGAAAGTGCCGGTCTAGGGGGTGGGTGTGAAGTCCCGTGTTCATTACGCTCCTAATCTGGAAAATACAGACTGTGGCACATGGCAGCGGCGTGCGTGGCTAATTTTACATCTTGTCCTTTTCCCTTCTGATTTAACCCAAAATTAAGTAAGGGAAGCAGCACCCATTGGCCTATTAAATGTTCATTTTTGCCAAGTTACGCCACTTTGCGAACACGAGACGCGACCGGATTCCTGTGGCAAGGAGCCCTTAAAATTTCAACAGCTCTACCTATAAATATAGTCACCGTGAAAGGCAATCCGGCTTTAAAAGAAAAAAAAAAGCAACCACGCTCTTTTTTTAGTCCCACTGTATCTGCCTGACTTCAGTGCCATGCGATGCATCTCCAGCCGGGCGGTGAAGCTGAGGAGGTGTGGAACATTCAGTCTCCTAATTCCTCTTGCTAATTTATGTGAAGAATGAGTGCAAGCAGAGGAAAAAAAATCTGTTTAGTTGTCCGGAAGATTTTTGGGGATGGGATGGTGGGGCTGGATCTCTGCAGCCACACCATGGCCTTTTGCAGAGGGACCTTTGGTGATTGCTTGGTCCTGGTGAGTTCTCAGGAGCTGCTGCACTGTGGGGCAGTGCAGGATGGAGCGTGAAGCATCCCTTGGCTGCAAAGCAATGTCCCAGATGAAAATTAAAGGGAAAAAAAAGAAAGAAAGAAAGAAGCTGGCTGCCACCTCACCCCAGAGGTGTCTGGGCTCACCCACTGCTCTCTGATGCAACCACAGCAGCCCAGGGAGCTCAGGGGCTGGTTTTGGACATGCCCGGGGTTGCCCAGGGACAGGCTGGCCTCGGGAGCGGGTACAGCATGTTCTGGGCACTCCTCCAGGCCAATGGGACCCCCCACCAGCCCCAGATGATGCAGTGGGGTGATGGCTGCTGGCACATCCTGGTGGAGAAGACAGCACTGCCTGCAGGGCTGGGATTTAGGTGGAGAAGCTCCAAGGGAGGGTGGTTTTGCAGCTTAGTGATGCTTTTCAGCGTGCCCTGCACTTGCATGGCAGAAATCCACCTTTGTAGCCAGAGCAGCTGGGTCACCTTGCAGTGCCAAAACCTGCTGCGTGTGGTTGGGATGGGGCACGGGCTGGGAAGCGTGTGGGAGTGGGGCGGGAGAGCTCGGCGCGGGGAATTGCTGTGTGTGCACTTGGGCGAAGTGCTGAGCCCGGGCTGCGCGGGAGCTGCAGACAGAACCCACACGTGACCGTCTGAATTTCAGATGATTGCTGGACCACTTTGCCAACAGCCTCTCGCAGCTCATCAGCTGCAATATCACTTCTTTTTCCCCCCCCTTCTTTTTTTTTTAATTTCCTTTCCCCTTCCCCACCCTGCCTTATTTCCAAGCTGAAGCAGGAGGGATGAATACGGACACCGAGGGTGGCTGCAGCTGCGCAGGGTTTGTATCCAAATGGTTTCCTGGAAGGCAAGTTTTTTTGTTGTTTTTCGATCTTAAAAATATTTTTACAGTGAGTGTCTCGTATCAGGGCTGTTTGGATGTCAGGTTTAGTTTCCCATGACATGGAGTGATTAGAGGAGGGAGGGGAAGGACGGGCTGGGTGCTGCTTTACGTGCAGATCTCTCTGCAGCGGTATCATCGCCTATTGATGGTAAATGTGTTCCCTCTCATCTCTGCGATAGTTCTCGGAGATTTCCTCTTTTACGTCACTGCAGTTAATAAGATGTTTAACTTGGGAGCTGGGGGCGATGTGCTGTGTTATCGTGTTGCAAGGAACAGGGGGGGATGACGAGTTCCTGCACAGACTTGTGCTGGGAAGATCATATCAATGCTGGGGAGAACAGCTGGGTTTGGAGTCAAACCACTGCCTTTCACCCTTAATGAACCTGACCTAGCTGCATCTCATTTTTTTTATCATGACAATGATTATTTTCCTTCTAATACTGAGAGAGGCAACTCAGTCCTCTCTTATCTGCTGCATTGCTGGAGTCAAGTGTGCACCTTGATTTTATTAAGCAAATTGTGTCTGCCTGGCTGGACTTTGGCTTTTTTTCCCCCTTTTTTGGGGACCCCTGAAGCATTTCATGAGAGCACCTGATGGCTTTTTGTGGTGACGCTGCAGGTGCAGTAACTGCAGAGCCGGAGCCCTCTCCAGGAAAGTCCTTGACTGTGTTTTGTGTGTCACCGGTTGATTATAGAGTTAAGAAAGTGTTGCTGTTGTACATGCCTTGACCAGGAATAGCCTCCCTCCTGCCACAGTTTGCAAGGCCAGCTCGTCAAGAGCAGGCGAGTTGGTCAATAAACGCTCCGAGCGGCACCCTAGGGAGTTCTGAACCAAAATGGGAACACTTGTGTCCTTCAGCTCCTCCTTCCTTGCCAAGTTGTTTTCTTCCCCCAGCTCCTTCTCCAACTTGCCACTCAAACCCTCTTCGTTCTGCAGTGTTTTTCCACAAATGTTTTTCAAGCATGACAGCAGGGAGAGGAACGCCACAAGTGCTGCAGGGGGCTGATGTGTATCAGGCCAACCCTTCTCTGTGGCTTTGGGGGCCCCTTCGCTCCAGTGACTTGGTGGCTGCAGGTGGGTTCACATCTGGCAGCTGTTGGGCTTGGAGCTGCCTCTGTCTGCCAGCAGACCCATCCCAGCCACCTGCACTTATTCCAGGGCTCCCAGCTCATCCCCAGGGCTTGAGTCAGGTGGGGTGGCCAGGGTGTCCCTGTGTAGGTGTGGGGGGAGAAGGGCTCCATAACCCTCTCAGGGAAATGGGGACATGGAGGGTTTGCAGGAGGAACAACCACAGCTCTGTGGTGGCATTTTCCAACCTTCCATCAGGACCTGTCGCTCGCAGTCCTGATGACATTTAGCTGCTGACTTGCTGTCACTGGTTTTGCTCAATAACCCTTTTCTTTTTAAGACCAAAATGCTCCTTAAAAAACAACATGCCACCAGCACGTTGGGATGTTGATTTGTTTTTTGGGAGGCTCACAGCCTCCCAGTTCTGCTTTTGCTCTGGGGAGGAAGCAACATGGTTGGGTGCAATTTTCAGCCCTCACGGGAACAGGGTCTTAAAAAATAACCCTACCACATCTCAGCTCACACCCTCACTGCTGGATGTGGGAGTTAATTTTTCTCGCTCCTGCCATGCACAGCAGCCCCTCACTGTGCTTTTGCTGCGAGCTGGGACAAGGGGAATTTTGGGTGCAGCTCCAGGCAGTGCTGGCTCGGCACATGTCCCCAAGCATCCCAGCTGGGCGGCTGCCCGGGGCCCCCTTCATGCGAACAGGGTCAGCAGCTGGGAAATAGCAGAGCACAGTGCCTCCCTGGTAATTCCCAGCTGCCGTTAAAGCGGCTTTAAAATAAATTCCCTCAAAGAGCAATTCCAAGTATTTGAAGGTTTGAACTTTTCCGGAGAAGGGTTTGGGAGCTGCCGGCTACCGCGCTGCACCCTGGCACGCCGGGGAAAGGCGCCAGGGCAATTGCCCTGATTATCCCAACATCTAAAAAACACTTTTTAATGTCTGTATGGTGTTTCTTTATTAGCTGCATGTGCAACACAGCAGTTGGAAGTGGGGCGCTGCTGGAAGCAAAGTTGTGTTAAACTGGGAATGTGGGTGGCTGGGCAATGTCCTGGGCTGGAGGCAATGCCCAGGCTCAGTGACCCTCACCGTGCCATCCTACCTGGCCACCAATGCTTACCCAGAGGTGCAGCCCAGCCGGGTGCCCCTCGCCGCACATTCCACGGCCGGCTCTGCTTGGTAACGTGGGCACAACAGGAAACAAACTTTGCAGCAAGCTTTGCTCTCCCAGAGCCCCTGAAGCTTGCTTAAAAAAAAAAAAAAATACTTTGGAGCAATGTGGTCTTTCTTTTTCTCATGCTCATGAAAATTCTCATACCAAACCAGTAACCTCCGCTGCCCCCGGTTCATTATTTTTTAAGGTGGCGTTAGGGGGCATTTAAGGGAAAGCTTGTCCCAGCCTCTGTGTCCCCTCCTCTCCTACATCCCGTCATGGCAAATTACAGCTTCGTCCGTGCTTGTGTGACAGGCACTAAAAAGGGGAGGTTTGGTCAACAAACAGCAAAATTGGTCTCATCCCTGAAAGGCTCTGGATGTCCCTGTGCTCCCCAGGGTGATGCGTTGCTGCATCCCGGCTGGTGCAACTTTTTGGTCACGGGAATGTCCCCATGAGGCTGAGTACCCCGAGCTGGGGACAGCCAAGCTTTTCCCTGCAGAGACAGTGCTGGGCTCTTGCCCAAGTCCCCTCTCCAGGGCCCTGGCACCAGTGCAAGTGCAGCCAGGCTGAAGGCTGGTGATTAAACCCATGATCCAGGTCACTCCTGCCCCTCTCAGTGCCCCAAACAATAAGAATGCTGATAGCAAGACTCCATCCAGTTGGGGATGTTGCCCCTCCCTAAACAGTTCAGCGGGTTTGGGGATGAACTGAGCAATGTTGGGTAGAACCACCCTAAAAAAACATTGCAGCAGGGGGTTCTTCCCCACACACCCTTCATTGCTATGGGTAAGCTGCTCCCAGCTCAAACTGATTTTGTTCATGGGCTGACCTTTACTCTGGCAGCTTCTTACTGAACTTTCTATCATATATGTAATTTTTAAATAATTTTTATTCTGTGTGGATATGACAGAGCTGTCTCCTGAGGTGGCAGAAAACACATCTTGCCTCTTAAGGATAGGTAGGGAAACCTGCACATGGCACAGGGAGGTGTGCTGTGGATGGGACAACACTGGGTGCAGTCCCAGCCCAAAGTCTCATCCACTGGACCACACACTTAGCTCCCTTTTTTTTATCCCCTCTCAAACTAATCCCTGCAGCCCCTTAGGCTTTTTTGTTGTTGTTGTTGTTGTTGTTGTTGCTCCTCTCTGAATTCCTTCTAATTTGCAGGCTCGCTGCCAGCATCCAACGCGCTATAAAAAGGGGACTTGTTCTTCAAGCTTCCCTCCGGTACAGAGCGTTTGCACAAATAGCAACATGCTCGACAAGTAGGTCTGATTCCCCCTGCTATTACCGAAATGCTTGTAGGGTGCTCGGGGAGTAGAGCTGCTGTCTCAAGACAAGCCAAGCTGAATTTCACACAGGGCCCTGAGCCCAATTCCCAGCCGGTGTTTAAGCTCCTGTCAGCTGGAAAAACGGAGCTGTGCGTTTTTATTTTCCTCCCTGTGCAGCTTCCCTCTGTCTCCGAGAGCGAGCGGGTGCGGTTGCCTCCCGCCGTATCCCAGCAGCACAGGTGGGATGTGGGCTGTGGCTGCAGACCCATGTCCTGCTGAAGGCAGCCCCAGGGCCACCACCAATTTTGGGCTGGTCCCCCCTCTCTCACCACCATTACAAGCAGCCGTGACACAAACCCCCTGCCAGCTTCCTTCTTAAAACTAATGAGCTGTTTGACCCTGGCAAGTCCTCTGGGAGAGCTGTTGCCAGAGCCTTGCTGCTCGCACGGATACAAACTGCTCTCGTTTCCAGCTTAAATTTATTTGTGGATGACTCGTACCCATTTGGCCTTGTTCTTCTTGTACCCGCACTGGCTTTTAGCTTGGATGGCTCCTTTCCCTGCTCTGGTATTTATCCTCTGGCAGGCTCTACCAAGTGCCGTGGGTCTGCCAACCTAAATAACCCCAGAGCTCCTGGTGGAGCATGGCTGGAGGGGGTGTAAGGGCATCTAGGCTTCCTCATTCCTGCAGTGGAGACAGCCCCAGCATCTTGATTTGCAGCTCACTCATTGAAAAGGAAAACCCACCATGCTGCCTCTCGACATCCTCACTGGGTATGGTCCCAGCCTGCAGAAGGACAACCCCAACCATCCTCACCACTGACAAAGGCTCTCTGATTTGAAAGCATTATCTAATTTCATTAGCGCACTTCTCTTTTGCAATGCAAAAGCCATTTTGGCAGAAGATGAGCATTTTTTTTTTCCTGGTGCAGCCTTCAGTAGCACCCTTCCCTCTCCTTTCTGGTAGTGCCAGGGCTCGTGTTCCCGGCCATGCTAATCTCATGCTAATCTCAGCCCCAGTGTTGTGGAGCAAACATTTCCCATGCACAGCTGTGCCAGGCACTTTGCTCAAAGGCTGAAGTGGATTTACAATGTGAAAGTTTATCAGTGCAAAATACACACGTGGCTCCTTAGCACTGGTCCGCTTTTGGAGGTGTTGGACCATCCAGGATGGTATGGGAAGAGCTGTGACGTGTTTGCTTCCCCCCCAGGATGGTAATTTCTCACCTTGGAGCTCATTTTCCCCATACTTTCTGCAGCCACATCTTTGCTGTGGGTTTTCTTTGCATGTTGATGCTTTTTATGTGCTTTCTTTGGGAGCTCTGTGCTTATTCCTCGTGATGCTGAGATGCTGGCTTATCCATCCCAATTTAGACCCCTGCCTTTTCCTTGGCAGGCAGAACTTGGCTGGTACCTTTGATGGAAGGAAGGATGCTCCAGGTGCCATCACTCACCAGCTCCTTATTTCCTCCAAGTTTCCCTTTAGTTAAGAACCTTTTTTTCTTCTTTCATTCTGCCTGATCTACACTGCACCAGCATGTGTCCATTTGAGGCAGGATTTTACATTCCCCTGCAGTGTCCTTCCATCATTCCGTGCCCTCGTTAAACCACGCGTAAATTGGCATCATCGAGGAGGAGCTGGGCTCTGCCGTTATTAGCAGGATTATTCTCATCTCCCGCTTTCCAGTGAAGCTGCTGGGCTGGTGTAACACAATTCCCACTAATGCTCATCTACACTGTCAGGGAGAGCAATGCTGATGGGGCACCGAGCATCAGCAGCAGATACCAGGAGGAGACCAGCAGACCCCATCGCATCTTTCCACGTTAAGTGATTTTTGACCCCCAGCTCCTCTCCTCCAGGCCATGGTTGTTTAGCACATCACACTGGGCATTAACTTCCCCTCCTGAATCTTTTCTGAGCAGCCCGTGGGCTCCTCCACAGCTGCAGCTCCAGCGCGGGAGTGCATCACATCCCGCGCTCAGCGCTGGGTTTGCTTTGCGCGTCGCGTTTTCTCGCTGCCTAAATCAGCATCCACAGCCTCCAGCACTCAGAGTGGGTACAGCTGGGCATTTTCTGCCTGCAGTCAATCTTCCTTGTTCCTCTCTCCCCGTTTATTTGATTTCTCACTGTATTTAAAGACAGGAGAGGCCAGCGTGTGTTTTGCAACCTTCTTCTCCTGTTACTAATTTCTTAGAAACGAAGGGGAAGGAACCACAAGCAATAAAGAGCCTGAGGTTTGAGGACTGGCTGTTTATTTGTCAAAGCTAGAAATGCAGTGACTGAAGAGGACAAGAGAAAATCCTCAGTGCAGATGTACCTCATTTAAGTTTAGGCTTGTGTAGGTCAAATTTGGGGGTGTGTGGATTTCCTTGTGCTAGAGTTTTACATGGAGCTGTTACCACTGCCATTACTGCAAACAGCATCTTAGTTTTGCCTTCTGCACCTCATTTTTGAACCCCCGGCCTGCCTTTCCTGCACCATGCCCCTCTGATGCTGGGAGAACAGTGGTGCCCGTCTCAGTGGCATCGTGGCACCCCATGCAGTGGGATTGCACGTGGCTGATGACAAGTGGGTGGCAATAAACCAGACCTAAGTGTGCAAACACTGGCAAGGAGGCTGGGACTGGCCATCAGCTGCTGGGAAGAGGGGATGAGGAGCAGCAGGGTGGTTCAGATGCCAAAACCAAAGATGCTCAGAAGCCCCAAAAGGGACAAAAATAGGTGTCTGGGTCATTCAAGAGGGTTTGAGGACCACTTAAGATCTTTTCCCTCGGAAGCAGCAATTACCAGATGAAAGGGGATGTCTTCAAGCAGGCATTTTGGAGCATCTGGTTTGTATTTGGCACATTCACTGGGGGAAGCGGGGAAGGCTGGAAGGCTGCTGGCTGGGTTGGTGGCTGGGTGAGGCAGAGGGTGTCCTTCAGGGGATGAGTCTGGTCGCTTACGAAATGCGTTTTGACACCAGGAGCATTCCCACGTCTCTCCTCCTTTTTGGACTGCGTTGTCAATAACTCTCCAAAGCGTTAACACTAGGCATGAGCTGGATTTCTGCTCGTGGGAGGACAAGGGGTGTCCCTACATGAAGTGGCAAGTAGGGGGATGCACACATGGTTTTCCTTTTAGGTTTCACCCTTCCTTGCTACAGAGGAGGCATTGGCATGTAATTACCGCCAGCTTTAATCCAGCCAGACCAACTGCCTTTCTGGCAAACCCAAATACAATAGGAGCCAAAGGTTATTGCATGCCCTAAATAAAACCATTACAGCCCTGGGGCCTCACCCAAGCCCAGACCGCAAAGCATCCAGGACTGGCTCCATTCAGTTTTTCTGAGCCTGGAAGATTTGGTTTGATGGCAATGACCCATAAGTGGTTGGTTTTTTTTTTTCCCTTACTTTCCCCCTGCAAAGCCACCTGCACACTTGTAGCCACCGTGGCACCTGCAGCACATCTGGCCAACGTTAGCGAGCGTGCCGCGGGATGCACTTGGTTCGGTCTTTTCTTGCTAAAATCATTAGTGGCTTTAATTGAAAGCAGAGGTGGGTGAAGGCACGTCACAGACACACCATGGCTTGCACGGCTCGGCTCAGCACGTGGCTGTGACCAGTGTCCTCTCACAGTGCTGCCAGATACAGCCCAATGTCCTGCCCGTCCATGGGATGGACTGAGATTTCAGGCACCACACAAGGACCCTGGAGCCACCCAGGAGCCAGTGCATCCCACTGTGCGTTTCTCCCAGTTACTGCTCCAAACTGGGATTTACTCTGAAACCTGAAGGATGTAACTCTCTATCCCTGAGCAGATACAGCCCAAAGTGATGCAAATGCGTGACCTCACCCAGATCTCAAGAGGTAAATATTGCATCATGCTGAGCACACCCTGTATCCTTTGTCCCAGTCTGAGGCACTCTGAGTCCATCCTGATGCAGGGACGAGCCAGGCCAGGGAGGAGGTATCTGGTGGCAAAGGCTTTCTCCTCACCTCCCAGTTTAATTATTGGTGTCTCATGTTTGCAGCGTGATGGACACTGGTCCTGCCTCCATGCAAGGCTACTCTGGCTCCTGGCATCCCCACAGAGCTGCCGGCAGGGAGAAATTGCATTTCACAACCCGTCTTTTCAGGCTCCCACAAGATTACTGGAGGGAGAGGAATGTGCTGGAGAAAATATCCCAACTGCTGTTAAAAGGCACAGCTTTCCCTGCCCCTTTCTGGGATGGCCATTCCTTCACTGAACCAGACACCCTCCTCCAGCTGGCACCACCCACTGAGGCCAGCACTGTGTCACCTCCCCATATCACCCTGGGGTGTCTTTGCCCTCCTGGCCTCCCCTTCATGTGCAAATAATTGAAATTGTGATAAGCAGGCTCTTTTATGAAGAAATTCTGCTTTTCCCAGTGCTCCTGGGACAGAGCTCAGTCACTTTGTATCTGGGCAATAAATCTCCAGGCTCTCCAGGGCACACCCACCACACAAGGCAGTAATGGGCCTGCCAGATGCTGTTCTGTCTGGGTGAAGAGCTCGACAGCCAGTGCAGCATCTGTTAATCATTTGCCAGGAGAGCCCAGGCACTGAGAGAGTCTCAAGTTGAATCCCTTTTGGCCAATCCTTTCAAATCCCTGAGCTACCTGGAGCTGAAACAATCTGTGAGCTGCAGCAGCCTGTGATCCTGGGCTGAGATGCATCCCACATGTCTCAGGAGGAAAGTGAGAAATCTTTCTCCTTGGTCCTTCTTCTTCTAAGAGGCGTAAAATCCTCACCAGGCCAAGGCTAAGGTAGCCCTTTTCCTTGATCCCACTCATCTGCTTTTGCTTCAAAATGCTGTGAGCATCAGATGATGAGATGTGGTCCTGGGCAGTGAAAAACACTGGGGAATCTTGAACTGGTTTGGTGTTGAGGCATCTCCTCCTGGGTGATGGCACATGGACAAGGCTGAAAGCGGGGATGGGTTTCTCTGATCTTTCTTCTCTGTTGAGTCTTCTTTCAATATTCCCCAATCCCAGTCCACGCATTTTGCCTGCAGCGAGTAGAACACCCCCAGGTTCTCCACAGAAGATGTTGTTGCATCTGGGGGCGATGGTCAGGCTGTTGCACTCACTCTGATTGCTCTCCCAGGCTAATTACAAGCCTCTTGGACTCTCTCAGGTGGCTTTGGCAAGTGCTCTGCTTTTCTACTGCCAGTGCCAGGGAGCCCTGGCCACAACCATCAAGTCTTTCCCCAACTATTAGAAAGCAGTTACGTTCCTTGTGTGTCTTTTCATTGCCGGAAGCTGGTAAGTGGACGGATCCTACACAAATAAACTTCCCAAGGGCAGGGAGTCAAAATATCCCTGGGCTTGTTTGGTGGGAAAAGGTTAACCAGCGTGAAGTCTATGAATTGCCGCTGACCCGACTTTGTTGACAAAATACAGTGTTATTAATTGGACTTGCAGGCAAACTGCCTGGGGATGTGTAGAAGGAGCTTGTCCATCGCAGGGGCCAAGATCTCCCTGGGAGAAGATCTGTCTGGGCTCTTTGGAGAGCTACCTCCAAATGCCTACCTTTATTCCCTTATTCCTGTCTAGTCTCTGTTTTTTAGGTGGCCATCTCAGGCATCAGATGCACCTAGGTCTTGGCCATGGCTCTGGTTTGGGGTTTTGTTGTTGAGGATAAGATGTGTCAGGGTCTCAGTTTCATGCTGGCCATGGGGCCACACAGATTCACCAACAGCAGAGCTGTAGCAGAGGAGGACAGGAGGAGCCTGTCAAGAAGCCTGGGACCAGGTGACTGAAACGGTCTCTTGATCTGCTGGAAGGTGTCCCTGCTCATTGCAGGACTAAATATTTTCAGACTAGACAACATTTGAAGTTCCTTTCCAATCCAAACCATTCTGTGATTTTTATGATGACTCTAATGAGGCTCCTGGGTCCCTAAATTCAGGTTTCTGCTCTCAAGCTGAATCCTACACAAGGCATCATTACCTGGACAGGTGCAGCAGCTTCACGGTGAAGGTGAAGTTCCGGAGTGTGACCTGTGCTGTTCCCAGTGTGCTCCTAAATCCCAGCAGCTGTTCACTGCTGCGTTGACACTGATGACATTCACCGTCACCCTGCCCCCAGCTCGGTGGCTTATTTTTGACTGTGGCAGGGCAGTGGTTGGTGCATGTCCCTGGGTGCCATTGCAGCCTTTCAGCTGCTGTCGTGGCAGCTCCAGAGCCGGCTGCTCCTGTCGTGGCTGGCAAGTTCCTTCACGGCATCTCACGGCCGTGCGTGACGAACAGCTTGCTTCCCTCGGCCTCGGAGCGAGCAGAACACCCGCGCTGGCGCAGGCCCAAGACAGAAGCTTTGGGAATCCTCCTCGACAGCGTGACAGCAAATGCTCCTCTCGAGCAGGGCCGGTGCTGGGAGGCTTCCAGCAGCAAAGCCTGTCCCGGTGCAGGAAGAGCTCACCTTGGGCTGCGAGCTTTCTTGCACCTGCATGACTGAACGTGCCGGAAAGCACCTTCCAGGCGTGCCAGAGTGGTGGAAATCCAACTGCCGGCAGATAAACGTGCCAGTGCCTGTCCTGCCATGCTTTGAGGAGGGGTTGGCACCTAGTGGAGGTGGGCGAAGGGGCTATGCCCTTTCCTCAGTTTCCCTGAAAAGCTGACAGTCGCCTCCTAGGTGAGGTCAGCCACATCCAGGTGGAGCCTCATACGGGTTAACTGTGTTCCTCAAGGGCTGCCAGGTGCCTGTAGCCCACAGGTGAAGCCCCCTCTCCTGGGATGCTCAACCTTGTCTAATTCAAGTTGGGCCATGTGAACATGACCTGGAAGAGCCAACAGGAGCAAGATCCATTTGCCTGTTCCTCTTGCGCAGCCTCTGGGCACGGTCTTGCCCGGGCTGAAGTGGCCCCAGGGGTGAAATGGTCCATCCAGGCTGGAGTTCGGAGCAGCTTGACCGTTCCCTGAGAGCAGCCGTGGCAAGCAGCCCGTGTTTCACAAGTGGGGTTTTCCCATCAGGCTCTCCAGCTGCTATAAATAACAGGAAACGTTTTGTCGTTTTCTGCTCCGGAGAAGGTCAGGAGCTGGATTCTGTGGTCTTTGGAGCTTTAATAAGGTTGGAGATTTATGCAGCATACCCAGAACTCCCCCGAGACAGCCTGCCTGAGGCTGTTTGGCTCCTTGGATGGAGAAGTCCTGAATGCCAGCCTTTGACAAAGTTACCTTAGCCACCCTTTATGAGCTGTCAGGTCCTGCTAAATCCTTAATGTGCTCTTCATCTCCAGGCCAGATGCTAACTCTTGGATTGGTGCCGAACCAGCTCACAAGGGGTTTGCACCATCCTCTGTCAGTGGTAGGAAAAGCTTCCACCACGGATCCCAGGATGGATGGACATAGGGGCACCAGCCACTGGTCTCATGAGCTTGCTGGGAGCTCATCTTCATAGAATCATAGAATCTGCCCATGTGAGAGCCCACCTGGAGAACTGTGCCCAGGTCTGGGGTCCTCAGTACAAGAAAGACGTGGACCTGTTAGAGCGGGTCCAGAGAAGGCCACAAAAATGATCAGAGGGCTGGAGCACCTCTCCTCGTGTTTGTGTTTGCAGAAGGATGGGAACCCAGCAGATCAAGTGGGAAGATCCATCCCTGGGGGTTTGCTCAGCCATCCCTACAGCCTTTCTGGGTCCTGGAGAGCCCCGAGCTCAGGTCTGTGCCGCCTGTCGCCCCAGCAGCCGCGCAGGGAGGAGGCAGAGCCCTGTCTGCCGCCTCTCCCATTTCCCCAGCAGATGCAGGAATGCTTTGATGTCCACTTCCCCAGCCCCAGTGCCCAGCACCAGGATTAACCACCAGTCAGATGCCTCCATTGACTCCACATAAATCTTCTAAACTCAGACAAGCACCACTCAGAGGGGTCCCAGCATTCCCCTCTTGCAGAATGAGGGTTAAAAATAGTTTTTCCCCTTGCACCTGTCCCTCTGAAGCCAAGGCTGTGTTTTATTTTTAAAACCCAGGTTTCTTGGTGGTTGGCTCCTCTCCTGGGGCGTAGAGGCCAGGGACAAATAGAAAACTTGCCCATCTCAGTGGTACAAAGAAGGTGGGCAGTGTGGAACATGCTCACATGGGTTGGAAGAAACTCTTCCTCGCCCCCAATGTCTTTTTCCTATAGCCAAGACAGAAATGCAGCTCTAGGGATGATCCTTAAGAAAAATACTGAATTTTGCTCCTTTTTGCATGTTTATGAGAGTGTTTTATCTGTCTCTAAGGGGGTTTTGGGTCAAAGTTAGCATGCCCTGTGCAGATCTCTGAAGCCTGGCTCAGTCCCACTTAAATGGTTTCAGTGAGGCTGAATTATTTTTTGTTAAAGCCCGTGTGTTTACATTTCATAAGCTTATTTTAAAACACATGTGTATACAAGAGCAGGCTTATTTATAAGGCAGATTGGCCTGCTGTGTCCTTACCTGACTTAAGTGTCAAGGAAGCAGCTTTTTTTAACTTTTTACAAGCACAGTTTAAAATAAAATACTGGTTTGCTGTGCGCCAGTGAATCTGCCCAAGAGAGGAGGTCAGGACAAGGTCTTGTTTTCCAACTGTAAAATGCTATTTTGCTATTTTGCTTATTTACAGAGCTTCCTCTCACCAGCGATCATTTTAGGTTAATATGTTAATGACAGCTATAGGTAAAAAAAAAATCATTTATATTCCCCAGAGTCTTGGCAAGCCAAAATCCCAAAGTAGCCAGGCTTCCCAGTGAAAGAGCTTTTGGGAACTTTCCATCAGTAAAGGAGGAATTGCTGGGTGACCCATTCTACCCAGGTTCTTGGCAAGATTTCTCATTTCAAGTACCCCAGGGAAATACTTGAGAAAAGCCTTTGTGGAGGGATCTTGGCATTTTCTGCTTGCCCTGGAGGAAGGATTTTATTCTTTATTCTTGATTTTAATCCTATGAACTGGTAACGCACCAGTCCAGCTGCAGGAAGGTGAGGAGCACTTAGGGTGGTGCAGTTCAGTGTTGGAGTGTGAGGAGATGTGTGTGGACGAATTTACACAAAAGCAAAGGGAAGCTTTGACTGTAGGACATAAAATTCATCTTCTGCAAGGGACGAGAAGCCCACGTGTGTTTTTATGCCTGTGCTTGGAGAACTTTTCCCGCTTCTGTCAAGCTTCCACATGGGGCTGGTGGGTATGGACATGAAGACCTAGGAGGTAATGAGACGAGTGTTGACATTTACGCCCAGGAGAGGGCTGGAGCAGACACGGAGTGAGGGATGGTTTTCCATCCAGCAAAGCTGTAAACCAAAGCCCTGACGACTGGTGGTTATTTAAAGACTCCAGCAGCGCTTCCTGCCATGGGAAGGTGCTTGGCCCACGTTCAGCCTGGGCGACTGCTCTCTGCAAAGCCAAATAAACAGCAGCCACTTGAACTTTCCACCTTGTGGGCTCAGCCAGATACCTCATCCTGGGCCATGACCGGGCTCCACGCCTCAGATGGGCTTTGTGGATGAGCCTCCTTGGAGGATCCAGGGTGATGGCCGCATTTTGGGGTTGAGGGTGCTTTTTCTGTCTCTGAACGACCCCACTGGAAGAGTTTGGTGTTGTTTGGGAGAGGGCATCAGGGAAGGGAGATCTGTGTCTCAGGAGTGGGCTGGGATGCCCTTCATGCCAGGTCCATGTCTTTCAGTGACCTTGGGCAGGGCAAAGGGAGGAAATTATATTTTTTAACCCTACTAGACACGTGCTTTAGATGCTAAATTTCCTCAGAGGAGCACAATTCAAGTAGGCAGGACCAGGAATCTCATCCATCAATCAAGGCATGGTGGTAATGCATGACTGTGGTGACCATCTGATCTGTATGATGTCCATGAAGGTGCCAAGGCATCAATGATGAGATGCCCATAGTGATGCTTCCCCCGTTGGGGAGATTGGAGGTGGTCCCTTCCAACCTCAGCCCTCCTGTGACAGTCCATGTGAGATGTCAGACAGTCCCCTGTAGGTATTTTGTTGCTTTTATTGAGTTGCAGTCAACATGATGCACGTCCTTCCCCACTTCTGACCCTTCCCTGGTGAGATGTTTCAGCAGCTCACATGAACCCTGCAGTGGATGCTCCTCACATCCAGCTCCTCAGCCTGGGAACTTTTGCAAGACTTGGCAGCAGGACCGTTGCAGGAGTATTTCACACAGGACCCAAAAATATTGCTGTCGGTGCAGCGTCGGCCGGCCTGGACGCAGGGTCAGGTCCCTCAGAAATCAGACTGTTGACGAAGAAGCTTGAGTGTATTCAAATGTTTCGTCTGATTTTCTTGGACTGCAGAGTTTCCAAGGGAGCCAAAAAGCCGGCTGCTCCTCTTGTTGACTCTGCAGACCAGAAATACAGCCGGGTTCAGTGGAATAAGGAAGCTCCCAATTCTTGTACTGGTGTAGCAGAGAGGGGAAAAGCTCAGTTTGGAAAAGCTCAAATGTGTCTTTAGAGATAAAAATAAAAGTCCAAGGTGGTGCTCTCTGCCTGTGCTCAGCATCAGGGATGATTGCTCAGGCAGCCCCAGGACCAAAATCCTTGCTTGACATCCCTCTGAATTTCTAGCAAAGAAGCAAATCCAGGGGCATTTCACTTGATCAAGGTCAAAAAGTGTGTCCACACAGGCTTTGGGGAGTGCAGAGAGAAGCTGTGCCAGCACTGAGCTGGGATGAGAGCACAGGAGAACACAGGCAGGAGGAGAGCATCACTTTAAACTGCAAATGAACCCTGAAATGACAAAAAACTTGAAGCAAGCCCACATTTTTGGGTCAGGCTGGCCATGAATCAGCTCTAGAATACGAAAGACAAAACTTTCTGACTTCAGTTCGAGTTATGAACTTATAAACTCTCATTTATCTGGTTTAATGGACGTGAGCCAGAGACATTTTTTGAGGTTAGTGGATGGGACAGCTTCCTGAAAATGAACTCATTGAAAAAGGCGTGATTTGGAGACAAAGTTTGTCTCAAATTCTCATATTGTACAAGGCTGGGTTAATGTGACATGGAGATATGTTCTGCATATCCCAGAGCTGCTCTTGGGCATCCTCCATCCATTTAGTGCTCTCTGCTAAAATGTAGAGGCAAGATAAATCACTTCCAAAAATGAAAGTTGTAAAAAACTAATCAGATTTTAAGCCCATCTGAATGATGACAAATGTGCAAAAAGCTTTTGCACAGGACAGCCATGTAACCCTACTCCATTCCCCCCGAGATACCAAGCACAGACTAGAAGTGAACTGTGGACAAGTGGGGCAACCCATGGTCCAGCTTGGTGATTTCATGGCCCAACTTTGAGATGGGGGTCAGAATAGGAGTGTCTCACATGTAGGTGCATTTTTTGTCAGCAAATCTTGGTACTTTTTTTTCCAGAACAAGGCTGTTTTTCCCTCTCTGCTTCCCTTTAAAATACTGATTTATTTAAAAATGCCTGTGTATTCCCCAAAACTGTCTTCAGGCATTACAAAAATCAGAATATCTGCCTGAAGCTAGGGATAAAAACGCAGCAGAGGCGTCGTGCAGGCAGCTGGGCTAAAATTGGCATCTGCTAAAGTTAGGGGAGATTTCATGGAGCTGTTGGTTGTTTTATTGAAGTGGACAGGTCGAGGACCAGGGTTTTATCAATTCCCTGGCATCAGAGGGATGCACTGCTGGTCCTGGATGCTGTGAATCTTCCTCATCCTTGGTGCTGTGGCTGCAAGCTGGAAGGGTGGGTGGGATGTGCTCCTGGTGAGGAGTTGGTGGTGTTGTCACCAGCTTTGGAGGCAGCGATGCCACAACGATGCTCCTGCCGACGGTTGTGCCGGAGAAGTGGGTGAGCTCAGAGTTGAGCCTTAATGTTAACTAAAACCTCCTATTCCTACACTGTGCCAGTCTCCTGGGAGCAGCTTTGGGGCAGGTGTTCCTCTGTGCCTGAGTCAGGTGATGGCTCCGTGGGTGCATCCATCCAGATGCAGATCACCACAGCCCTGCCAGCTTGTGAGGCTCAGACAGGGAGGCTGCAGGTCCAGCTACGTGGGAGAGGTTGGTTGGCATTTCCAAACCCTACAGGGAAGTCTCTTCTTGAGGTCCCCAGAGTCTTTCAGGTGCCACTGTCTGGTGGAGCTTGAGGGAAGTCCCTGTGCTGCATTTCTAGTAAATGCCAGCCCAGCAGCCCAGGACGTGCTAATGACAGCAGAGAGGATGTGCTCCATCTGCGTGACAAATGACACTTATGGGAGATCTGGAAACAGGATGGGGATGTTTTATCGACCAGCTGATAAAAGAAAATGCCAGAGAAATTCCCGTGTGGGAACACACAGCAGAGTTTCACCCCATGGCTCAGCATTGAATTACAGTGCTCATTTAGCAACCCTTGGCTGCCTGTCCCAGTGCTGCCCACAGTGCCCTGCCAGTACAGCTGCCTGTTTGTAGAGAGATGAGCTGGGAACGGATCGAGCTGAAAATATACTTTTTTATTTATTTTTTAATTCCCCCAAGGCGAGATCGACTCCGTGGTGCCTTTGCCAAGATGGCCATCGATGTCACGGTGGCCTCGTGCTGGTAGAACTGAGCCAAACCAGTACCTGCTGCCTTTGCACTGGAGCAGATGAGCCCCGTGTCCTGTGGCTGGAGGGGACATCTTCAGTGCCCCTTGCCTCTGCTCCCTCTGTCCCACTGTGGTCAAGCCCACCCCGGGCTGGTTTTGCTGTTGGTTGTTGCGTGCAATGCCAAATTTAAATTATTTATGAATAGCAAAACATCCTTTGTGCTGGCTGCTGGAGTACTCTGTACACATCTGTGCCTGTAGGGTTTTTCTGCTAGGATAGTTGAAATAGTGTGGATTTCAGCATGAAGCCAGGTATGTTAATAGGAATGCCCTCATTTTGCTTTTTCTCTGTACCAAAGGAGCTTGCAATGAGGGAATTGAGCCCCAAGTCAGTGTTTGGTGTTCTGCAAGGTCTCCATAGATATTCTTCGATGTTGTGTTTTCTGTCTGCTGCAGCCTGGCTCTTTAGGAAGCAGCATGAAAAAGAGATGGAGAAAACCCCTCCCAGAGTACAGCCATAACCAGCTGGATAGGGAATGTCTGTCTGCCTCCCTCCCCAGACTGAAACCCTCTTATCTCCCCTGGGAGCAGAGGGACAGGGACCATTCTGGACAGATCTCAAAGCCAGTATTTAACCCGGACAACTTGTTTGTGGTGTTGCTTTTTCATTCACCTCCTTTGCCTTTTTCCCTGCCGAGAGGCAGAGCATGTGCGTGTGCATCCCCAGAAACATTTACTATCATCGGTCGGCTTCATCATAAATGATGAATTTGGGCTTGCAGCTTCATTTACCCAGGGAAGCTCGTTTGCTTTCAGCTTGATTAGAGCCTGCTCCAGCACAGCAAGGGTGGCTGGGAAATGCCACCCACGCCGGGGTGTCAAAATGCCTCTGAAACCATCCGGGAGCTGGGGAGCCAAGCGGAGCCGGGAAACCAAGCGGAGCCGGAGCAGCTTGCGTGTCTCCAGGCCATTAAAGCTCACCCCTGGGGCTGGGGAGGATGTGCAGAGCACGGATGAAACGCCGCATCCTGCCTGTCCCATCCCTGCTGGATCCGGCCGTAGGAGCTGAGGAAGTTTTCCTGCTTAGCAGGGTGGGGAGGCTTCACATCTCAGCCTTTATTTAATTTTCAGGTGATAAAAGCGTCGCTTCCCTGCCTGGCGCGTCAGAGCAGCCAGCACCTTCAAACGCTCCCCTTTCTCCAGGGAATTTGCATTTCCCTAAAGGCAGCACCGGATTTATGCAAAAATCTAGATGAAAGAAAGTCAAAGGCAAAGCATGCTCGTAAGTAAGCTTTCCTGGGCACTTCCTGAACAGTCAGACGCTCTCCTTCCAACCTTTTGGCATTCTGGGGAGAAGTGATGCTGACTGCAGGCTCCTCCAAGCCCCAAAAACACTGTGTGATGACCACTTCACCCCCATGTTTTCCCAAGAGTGGTATCAGTCTGGAAAGGTGCTTTGAGGTTGCAACATCTCACTGTTGGATTTGCTTTCTCCTGGGTGCACCATTCCTTGGGATGTGGCATCCCCTCTTGTTGTGGTGTTCAGGTGATGTTTCCACTCCAGACAGGATGGATTTCCTCCTCATCCTGCCATTTCCCTGAGGATGTGGTCCTTCCCCTTCAGTGATCTCCAAGATCACCTGGGCATGGTCCATCGCAGCCAGCTGGCTGTGCTGCATGACCTTCTTGCTTTCCCTGACAGGATGGGAAGAGCACCAAGTGTCATCATCCCACAGTGGCTCTGACACGAGCTTTTTGCTCATGCAAATCATTGCAATTTCCCTTCCTGAGATACCAGGGCGTTTGCTGGCTTTTACAAAGCCACTGCTGGAAATCCTTCCTGTGAATGACAGGAACAGGATTGGATGACTGTTCATCTTCTGTATCGAAAGACAGTTCATTTAAGTTCAAGAAGTGCCAGGATCTGTATAGTTTGCCATCCTTTTTTAGCTGGTTTCGCCTCAAACAGTGGCTGGGAGCAGTCTTGGCATGCCAGAGCATCTCTGTGTGACAAGCGAGGGTGTGATTTAAAATGTGCTCGTCTGGGGCTGCAGCAGCTGCTCTCTGCTTCTGGTGCACAGCCCAGAAAGGGACAGGCTGGATGGTAATTGGGGAGCCCATTTTTGCTGTCCAAGACCACATCCCAAGCTGCAGCATTGTAGGGCTCCAGTCCTAATGATTTTTCAGCCCATTTTCCTAATTCTCAGAGTGTCCTGTTCCAGCAAGGTTTATTTAATACCTTGGTTAAACTTGAATCCAGTTTGAAACCCCACATGATGAAGAGGCAAGTGGGGAGCTGGGTGGGAGCTGATGTGGAGAACCCAGGAGAAGGGTCGTGGTGACACCCGGCCACCCCGGCCATCAGGCACTCAGAGGATCATGGAATGGTTTGGGATGGAAAGGACCTTTAAAGGTTATCTAGTTTCAGCTGTGCTGCCGTGGGCAGGGACACTTTCCATTGCACCAGGTTGCTCAAGGCCTCATCCAGCCTGGCCTTGAACACTTCCGGGGATGGGGCAGCCACAGCTTCTGGGGGCAGCCTGTTCCAGTGTTCCACTACTCCCACCATAACAAATTTCCTCCTTATGTTCAATATGAACCTGTCCTCTTTCAATTTAAAGCTGTTGCTTTTTGTACTACCACTACAGACCCATGTAAAAGTCTTTTTCCGCTTTTTTTTTTTCCAACCTCCCTTTAATACATTGAAAGGCTGCAGTGAGGTCTCCCTGGCCACCAATTCCTGAGCTGGAGAAAGAGCCACAGCCTCATTCCCACCTTTTTATGCCCATCTGAGCCCAGCTGCTGCAAGGTGCATTTCCAAGGGGCTTTGAGTTTCAGAAGTTCTGTAGTTGGGAAAAGGCCTCACGTTGCACCAGGGGAGGTTCAGGTTGGATATCAGGAAGAGTTTCTTCACTGAAGGAGCAATTCAGCATTGGAATGGGCTACTCAGGGAGGTGGTGGAAACCATCCCTAAGTGTTCAAAAATGGGTAGACATGGTACTCAGGAATGTGGTCTGGCGGGCAGGATGGTCCTTGGTTGAAGGTTGGACTTGATGAGCTTGGAGATCTTTTCCAACCTGAATGATTCTATAATTCTCTGATTCTAGTTTGCAGACCCTGAGCAATCTGAGCTCTGCACTGACTTAATCTCCTTCCTCCAAAGTGATGCTTGATCCTCCCTCCTCCTCCTTCCACTTTAGTCCGCCATCTCCCACGTGGACAGGGTGCAAATCGGGCTGAGGACATGGGGCACTGCTTTACGCACCGGGCAGGCTCTGCAGGGCGACTGAACACACTGACGTCCCTCCAGCAAGAACAGCTGTGACTTTCAGCATTTCGTGCCCTTTGATCTTTTATTTGAAAGAAAACCACCTTTATTTGCTCTGCAAGCTCCCACGGGTGGGGGACAACTCTTGGCACGGCTCTGGGGTTTTGCGCAAGGGCGGCAGGACCAAAGGATTTTGTCCCTGTTGCTGGGGATGGCTGGGTCCAGGAGGGTTGGAGAGGGTGCAGGGGAGCAGGAGAGGGTGCAGGATCAGGCCATGCTGTAGCCATGCACCCAAAACTGGCAGCTTGCAGGTACCCACCTTCGTCCCTAGAGCTTTGTCAGCGTGTTGCTTTTGCAGAGAGCTTGTCCTGTGGCAACCAGGGAGCTCTGCTGTTGCTTTTTGCTGGAGCTAAGGAGTTTTCTGGAAGAGGGTTTTGGGGAAAACCATCTCTGCAGGACCTGGGCCCAGTGGGAGGAGCCAGGAGCAGGGTGTGCTGGGGGGTCGTGATAACAGTGCCAGATCTTGCACATCCCACCCAGGAGCAGCCTATTTTCCCACCTCCCTTCACTTGCTCCATGGCTTTTAATTATCCTGGCTGACACTCATCATGTTTACCCCAGGATCTCTCTGTATTGTTGATTGCCCTGAGGTAACACTTCTCACCTACAGGCAGCATCTCTGTCCCATCCTGCTGGAGGAGGGACATCCCTGGAGGGGCTATTTCAAGTGACAATGGCCATGGCTGGTGAGGATTAGGAGGAGACAACCCAGGGTTTTCCGTGCAGCACTGTCCCCGTGCAGCACTGTCCCCGTGGGCTTGGTGGCTGCCTTCAGAAGTGCTTTGGTGTCCACCATGAAGGAGAGGGCTGGTGGTGCTGCCACCTCCCAGCAGCCTGTCATGATATGTGTGACCCTGTCTCCATGGGGGGAAATGTGTAAACTGGATAGTGAGAGCAAGAGTGAGATGGTTTGGGAGGACAACCCCTGACAGCACAGGGTCTGGATGGTGGAGGAAGCTCAAACACCTACAAACACCATCTAAACCTGGTGCCATTGACTTGGAAGAGCTTCCTTTCTCCAGAGCTTGGCTTCTCTGGACAATGCTGACCATAGCTTGATGCCACCAGAGATCTTTCCTTGGGGCACAGAACAGGCAGAGCATGTTCTGTCCCCGGTTGCATCCCCAGCATGTCACAGAGCACTATTTCAACATTGTCTGCAGGTCAAAATCCACCCTTTGGGTAGATTTGAGTCCCCTGGAGCCCCCTTCATCGTCAGCAAACTTCAGCAAAGCCACCACGGCCCGTCTGGGTTGGGGGTTGTGCAAGAGGCGCCAGTGACGCAGACAGGGCTGTGGTGGCCTTGGGTCAGGGCTGCTGGTGGCCTGACGAGAAGGTAGGACCAGGTAATGCAGGGACAGCTTCCCATCAGGATCCCACCACCGAGCAGGGACATGGCAAATAGCAAAGTTCAGGTCTGGTGGGACACAGGCTCAGGCTCAAACTGTACCTCAAAGGGGAGGTCATGACAGCTCCTCCCTGCCCTTCCCAGGAGTGTGCTGCTGTTTCTCGTGTTTCCCCCAAAAAAAGCATCATTCTGCACTCCCACCCCCAAATTTTGCCACCTGCCACGAGTATTAAATTCACTCAAAGTACTGTGAGAAACCACAAGAAAAGCTGGGCAGATGTTCAGCCACACCAGAGTTTCAGGATGGGAGAGACACGTGGCAGTGGCACTTGTTAGGGGGGACCACTGGGGTCAGTTTGCCCCCCGTGTGTGTTTTGGGGCGAGAATGCTGCTTTGGGATTCTTTTCTTTCCAAAGATACTCTTGGACAAGGCTTGAAGCCTGGAAATGCCCAATCACACACAGAATTGCCCTTTTTTTCCTGATTCTTCTGGCCAAAAGAAATCCCTGAAGGATGGGGGGAGCTGGCCCCCAGTATTTGGGGTGCCTGACTTCCCTGTGCATTGGGCGCCGGAGCGTGGGGACCATCTGTCCCCAAACGACCGAGCCTTTCACCCCTCCCCAAAAAAACCCTCTAGGGCACACTCTCTGCAGATTTGGGAGGCAGCCAGCCCCAAGCCTGTTATTACTTTTCCCCGTGGAGTTGGCCTCTCTTCCTCCCCCCTCTTTTTCTTTTTTTTCCTCCTTTCCTTCAAATCCAAGCCAGGAAACGCCTCTGACGTCGGCACCACGGCTCCTCGTGGCTGCTGGGGGAAGGCAGTGGAGGGGATATCCCGGATCATAAAACCAGGATCTCGCTGCAAGCAGGGCCACTGGTGGCTGCCTGTGAGTCGTCCACTGGTGGGGACAAGATGGGAGGGATGGATGGGGGACTGTGTTCAGCTTGGGGAGGGGGGTCCTTTTCCCAACAGTGCAGAAGATTTAGTGCCTTTTTGTGGTTTTTATGATCCTCTGGTGGCTGGCTCTCTTATGGTACAAGAAGGAGTTAGGTTAAATAAAAAGCTGTCCATGTAGACCTGAAATTCGAGCTGCTTGGGGGCTGTGTGCGAAGGGAAAAGCAGAAATTCCAGCGAAAGGGCTGTTGAAGGGGTGCTTGAAGCATCATGTTTCCTCCAGGGCATTGCCCCACGAGCTCTGGACAGGAGAGGCGGCCCTGACACTGGTGGCATCACAGGAATCCCAGTGTCAGCACAGGGTCCATATCCAGTCAGGGTTGTGAATCTGGGTGAGAGGGAAAAACAGCTCCCAAAGGACCTTTACAGACACTTTCCACACTGTGCCTCAGCCTCTCTTCAAAGATAAAAGGTGCAAATACAAGATAAGAAAGGGTTGATCATGTTACCAGTGCTGCCGGTGCATTCCCAGCTTGCACAGTGCTGGGAAGACTGTGCTCTTCTTTTCATCTGGCTGGCGGGCTCACTACCTCAGCTTCCCCATTCCTCCCTCCCCCCTGGTGTCCTGAGTGCCTCCTGCTTGCAAATCTCCACGCCAACATCATGCTAGCACCTTTCCCTGCTCTCTAAATGCTACCAAACTCCTTAAGTCTGACTGGAGCTGTAAGATCAGGGGCTGTACAGCTCTCTTTAGCTAAATTTCATGTCAGCCAGTATTTACTGCACACCAAAAAGGATGTGGGGAAAGATGCATGACTTGGTTTATCTTGCAGGTGTGTTTTCGTGGGCTGCCAAGAGCCCCCCATCGCTCTCCCTCTGCAGCTGTGCGTTTTTAATCCTCCTTGTCGCGTTTTGTTCAGAAAACATCGCATGCAGCAAGAGAAACAACATAAAAAATAACCCCTTGGAGGAAAAACCCACGATGCTTCCCTGGCAGATGGTGACAGGCACTGCTCTGCTCCTGGCAGCAGATACCCCACAGCCACCAGAGTACCCAGCATGGCTTTTCCAGGATGTCCCATCTGCTCTGTCCAGCTCTGCACCTGGAGCAGGATGTGCCGGTGGCTGCTTACACCTCTCCCCACCGATGCCGGCTCCTGCCGGGTGTTTTGTTTCCGTCGCTCTCCTCCCGGACCTTTCCTGTTTCCTTCCGTGTGGATGCAACTGGAGGAAATCTCAGCGCGTTGGCTGTGTCCCAGCTGCAGTCATGGGCTGGGGACAGCACTGTGGCTCTCTGCGTCCTGGGACTTGTCCTCCCTGGCAGTGATGGTGATGGTGGCAGTGGTGGTGCTGCTCGTGCTGGTGGCTGTGGTGGTGCTCGTGGCAGTGGTGGCAGTCATGGTGCTGCTCATGCTGGTGGAACCCGGTGGTGGCAGTGGTACTGTTGCTCATAGTGGTGGCAGTGGTGACACTGGTGGCAGTGGTTGGAATGGTGGTGGTGGTGGTGGTGCTGCTGATGCTGGTGGCAGTGGTGGTGTTGG
>QWTY01028561.1:0-13756 GCA_008033365.1 Pseudorectes ferrugineus
GCACCAGCCTTCAGGGAATCCTCAAAATGGTTGAGGCAATATCTTCTTAGGAAGATAAGAAAAAGGTAGACTTCCTTGCTCATTTCATCTAATCCTTGTTATCATAGGCAACTATGTAATGACTACATTTGACAGATTTGCTGCCTTTATGAACTGAAGATACTGTCTACACTGAAATTCTCACAGGTGCAATATTGAGGTCTTATGGATCACTGAGATGGAAGCACAGTTCACAGAAAGTACTACTCTGTTCTTAAAAATCTGCCTGCCTCCTAAATCTGATGGATTTGCTTTTTCTTCCCACCCAGATAGAAAGCATTCTAATTAAAGACTTTTGGGGTAGTTGCATTTGGTTAGTTCATTGTGAGTTTGGTTTCAAACAAAGGTTTGCCCAGGAAAACAGATTCCTTTTGCAATTATACAGTGGTTACTTGCTCCTTCTTTACTTTCCAAAGAGATGTTTCAGTACCTTGTAAAGCCATTAATACTTCCAACATCTTCAGGCATTTCTAAATGTAAAGTCTCATAAGTGAACATCTTCTGCTGGAGCTGAATATGAGCAATATACCCAGGTTCAAAAAAATCTCAGAATTTAGAATACAGACCTTAGTCCTGATTTGACCTTCACAAATGACCTTTTTATTTTAGTATTCAACAGCAACAGAGTCCCTGTGTTGAATACCATGTACTTGGAGACAAGTTCTATATTTTTTATGTGAGGTTCAGTGTTTTGATATCTCATTTTACATGAAAATCTAGTGGCTTAGTTAAATGACTTAGTGCTGCAAAGTAGGTCAATGTAAAAAGTTCATCTGTATACAAATGTAACAGAGTTTTTACTGCAGGAACCAAACAGTCTGTGATATTTACCATGCAGCAATCCAACAATTCCTGTTCCTCATTTATATAAAAACAGAAATACAACATAAAATTTGAGTTTTGTATGACACTTAGGTTTTCCAGTGACAGATACAATGGGAAAAGAGAAAGACAAAAAAGATTATTCTGCGAATAATTACACAGCCAGTCTTGTCATAGGAATACCAGGTTTACATACTTGGTTTAAGCTCAAAAGAAGAGAGGGAAGCATTTTTGCAAAATAAAATAAAAATAATATGCAGTTTTCTCTCTAATCTCTTGATGTTCACTCACCTGCCCCCCAAACTGTGAAAATACCTGAGAAAAAGAATCTATCAAAATGCAGGTAAAGAATCTCAAGAGAGTGACTAGTCACCTCTACTGTGCCCTTCGTATACTTGCTACAGATAGCTGATTAGTAAGTAGAATACAAGGCTAATAAAACCTGTGTTATTTATTCTGTAATGCAGTTCTTTCTGGGGCATGTTTTCTTAGAAGATTGATTAGTCTATTTATTGTGCAAACTTGAAAAATGCAAAATGATTAGACACAGCAATTTTTTTAAATCCCACTCTTTACATCAACAATGCCGTAGTCCTTCTGGTATTGCCTATGCTAGTGTGAAAGTTGAAGTTCAGCCACCAGCACAGAAAAATATCTTGAAGGGCAATTTGACTGCATTATAATGAGGGTTGGGGAAAAAATAAAGCTTTCTACCTTCACAGTGACTCACTAAGTTTACAAGGAAAGTTTTACATGAGGGGAAAAAAGGCTGCTTAATGCACAGAATGTTGCTATGTGGATCAGCTATAACACCCTTTGCTCCCCAGCCTGCTCAAACTGAAGAGAGTGACAAAATTCTCTGTATCTGTAAACTCCGTATCTGAGACTGGAATTTCTCTGAAGTGATTACTTAAAATAGTGGGGACTGCTTTAAATTTTAACAATTTTGATTTTCACAGGTGCAGGAGTACTTATGTTAACATAATCTGGAGTTCTGTTTTCCCTTCACACCTAAGGATCAGCTGGCTACACTGGGTTTTGACTCCCAAGAGCTTTTTTTTAAAAGTAGGACTCCTGTACGACCCTGGTTGCGACAGCAGCTAGCAAAGTTCTGGATACAGCTATTCTGTATCCAGAATAATAAATCAAAAAAAATGCACTCCTATCTGGAACCTATATTAAAATTCTCATCAATTGTCTTGGAAATCCTACCAACACTGGTGATTTAGGATCAGCAGTTGGTCAACAGAGAGATGACCAAAGTGCTTTTCATCCCTTTTGTTTCTTCTTTGGGCTAACTGGGAAATGAATTCTTAAAAATGCTGTAAGGACAATCTGCTTTCCAGACCTGTCACTCCTCTCAAGACAGAAATTTCAGTATTAACAATAGCTATGATGCAGAGTCTAGAAGCAAACTATAGGGAAAATGTACTACTTGTACTTTCACTGGTATGTTTTCTACCTAAAACATAAGTATGGAGGAAATAAGAAATGAATCCTTTGCTCATTACTGGAAGACAATTACAGGAGTTGTGACCTGAACTGTGCCTTAAAAATTATGATGATTACTTACCTCTAAGCATCCATTCCAAGCAGCAGAAATACCATGACTGCCATAGGGAAAAAGAAATTACTTAATGAAAGAGAAATACTGGGCCCTGTACAACATCTAGCATTTCCAAGGACTTGTTTGTGTCTATACCAGGAGTGAAAGGGCACAGTCCAGAGGATTCCTTTCACAGATTTCTCAATAAAAGGCTGCTGAAAGGTGTACAAGCTTATTGGATGTATTCTGCTCCATCATCTCTCAGGACAGAGAGGTGAATCTTTCACACACATTTCTAGTAATAAGTGTAGCAAAGTGGACTAGATCTTGGAGTATTAATTTTCATCTAAAGGCATGAAGATGTCTTACAGTAAGCAATAGCATAGTCTGGCACTCTTCAGCACCTCTTTCCAGCTCCATTCAGTTTAATGGGCCCTGCTGATCAAATTATTCCCATAATGATACAGAAAGATGAGGAAATGCCACGACATGACTGAATCTTACCCCACCAGAAGAGAGACCAATGCCGTAAGCACACAAATGGAGCTTTAATTTCTGATAGCTCAAGGCTGGAAGCTGACCTCACTTAACAGTGGTGAAGATGACAGGACCAAAGTCCTATGTCCTGTCCCCATTCACTTATACAGCACCAGAATAGGAATCCATTGGCATTGTAATGCAACGCCTGTTCAGGGGACACAAACATTTGACACCCAATTCTGTGAGACTTATAGGGGGCAAGAGCACCAGCTACTGCTTAGTGCACAAGTAGGATAACGAGCTGTTGGTTTCAGCTGTGCCATTCCATTTTTACATTCTCTTACCTTAGACAAATAATTTTAACTTTCTCCATTGATATTCAGCTTTTCACAGGTACAGTGAGAACCTTGTAAGAACACAGCTACAGTTAAGTGTACAGCATTTTGCTCATGAAAAAAAGATTCAAATCTTCCTTTCACAGATGGATAATAAAGTCAATTTCTGACAGTAAACCAAGCAAAATCCCTTGAAAATACAGTTTGATAAGAATTTACATCTTGCTTGATGAATCATTTGAGAGATGAAAGCTTTTTTTATTATAGGAAGAAATGAACTTAAAAGACAAAACTACTGAAAAATAAACCCTAAAAGCCTCAGTTCATGTTTTCCTCTTCTTGAGCTCTAGAAAATAAATATTCTGAACACTCGTTTTATCAGGGCCTCTTAAATGGAATAATTTAAGGGAAAAACAAACAGCAATTGTATGATTGTAAAGAGAAATTAGCATTTTGCTCAAAAGGAATAGCAATTAGCAATGATGACATTGTGATTTATACTAATTGAGATTAAGTCAGACAAAATGGCAACATTAGTAATCATTTGAAGTACTGTATTACTCATTATACTGTGCTTTGTAAACATCTCTCTTGAAATTAAAAAGTAATTAGTAGCATTTTAGTAATTTAATTCACTGTAATTAGGATTTTAGGGAAAATACAGCACTGCTGCTGGAAGCCTTTAAGGTTTTCAATTGAAGGAATAGTGGGGTTTTTTAAATCAGCCTTTAGTGGTGGCTCATTTTCTGTGGTCCACAGAGGGAAATGATATCACAGGAAGTTATTTGAAGGTATTCATCAGAGATGGCTTAGAATGGACATATTTATCATTCTTAATGCAATGATTTGAACTCACTGGCTTAGAGAGATATTAGTAGGGTTACAGGGCCACATCTAGATCTCAATTCAAAGTCAGTCTTGACAATGAATAAATAAAATTTTTACTTTCAAGGGGACCTAACTACGTCCAGTGCAAAACAAGTTGCCATCTAAGCAGAACATGTGGTGTGAAATGGTCCTCCTCATATAGGATCCAGTAAAAGGAGTCACTTGAGCCATATATCCACCAAGTGCATTAAACAAGCAAGCATTCATCTCTGAAGGTAAGGTGTGTCTGCAGAATTACCATTCTCAATGATAAAAGGACACACTGGTAGAATATGCAGCATATTTGACACCCTCTAGTGTGAGCAGTCAGCTGGCTCAGGGAAGGTGTGAAGCCCATACCCTACCTAGTGTATCCCACGAACGTTCATAGGACTTTCTGCTGGATGTGCTTAAAGACAGTATATTAAGGGGCTGAGAAAATAAATTGTGTAATTCTAATTAATTAAAAAACCATCCTCATCTATATACAAAATGAAGTGGGATAACATAGAAAGACTAGTTACCAACAATGGCTGCAGAACTACAGGAATACTGTTTAAGGAATCCAAAGAAGGAATTTGAAACTCAAGTGCTGCATGTCCAGCTCAGACCTTTTGGTTTAAGGAGACAAATGTTTTATTTTTCTCAGTCTCTCCTGATGGGGCTATTTCAGTGGTGCTAAATAATTTAGCACTTACTGGGGTACAAAACTGACTCACTACTCTGAGTCATACACGAGAGGGAATGCAAGTTCAGGATTTGCAAACTGAGATTTTAACAGGTCTCATTATTGTGACTGAATACCTGAACAACCAAGATGTTGTTTAACAGGGTTGGCCTTCTTTCTGTCCCACTAAATATTATGTAAGAAGCTTTAAACCAGTTTCTCTTAAAATACGGGAATATATGATCTGAGTCAAAACTGCAACCAGCTATACTAAAAGCATACTGTCATCTTAATGTATATTAAAATGTGTTAAGAAAATTAAAACTGATTGTAGGATTGTGGAAAGACAAAAGAGCTGAAAATCTAGTTCTGACTGTCCTCACAGGAGTGTTAAAAATGGCTCAAAAATGAAGATTCAGTTCCACTGTATTCATTACAAAATAATCACAATAAGGAAACTGCAGTGGTTACTGTTTTCTGGTTTTAAATTCAAAAATGAAAATAGTGCTTGAGACACTGGAGTAAAGTATACTTGCTGTATTTATCTTATCTTTATCTTTATCATCTGTCTTTATATCTTTATCTTATCTTTATGTTTACTTAGTGAAGCACTGTAATTTCTTAATAAATGTACCCAAAAAAAGCACAGCATGGTAAGTGTCTCTGACACAAGTAAAAGACAAATTACCACCAAAAAAGGACTTTTTTTTCTCCCAGATGGGTTGCAGTAAAGGAATGGCAGAACAGCACAAAACAGGGTGGGGAAAGAATGGGAGTGCCTGTCAAGTTGAAGTGTGTTTATTTTAACATGACTTCTAAATGTAAAAAATGGGTGTTTTCAGAAGATTCTTACAATATTTGAAGCTGTACAACCAAAGTAGTGGCAAGCACAGAAACTAATTTATTCTGAGAATTGATATTCATTTTTTCTTTGTCAACTAGATTGTTTTCATTTTCAAAAATTCATCTGAAAATGTTACTGCAAATGATCTACTTTTCACTACCCTTTTATAGGCTTTTGTTCATTTCCTGTGGTCAATTCTCTATGGATTTGTTCCATCTCTCAGACTCCATGCCCCCTTTATGAAATCCTTGCCCCATTTTCCTTCTTCTTAGACATTTCTTCAGTGTATCTTTAGGTAGGGGACAGAGTGGAAGGAAAAGAGTCTAATCTGTGGGGCTCCCTAACACTGCCATCACAGCCTTGTGCTGTTCTCATTTTAGATGTGAGCCCTTTTTACACATATTATCTCTTTATTGTTTATTTGAAGTATTTTATTTTTTAAATCTACCTAATTTGTAGTTTTGTTCCACAGTGTGAAATCTGCTCTTGCATGTCTTGTCATCAATTTAAAAGTTATTTGGGGTCTTAAGTAATACTTGGTCAGAAATTTTAGTTATACCAAATGGAAAGTGAAGAAAGAAAAGTACTCTGACATCTATTTTTATGCCTGAATTGGGTCTGATCCCTGTAGAAGCCATATGACCTAGCATATGTTAACAACGAGAGGTTTCCCTGCCTTCTTCTGGGTTTATCTTGGTTATTATGGCTTTAAGGCATGAAAGGATGTCCCTCTATCAAGGGACGTTCTTCCATTTATGGCAGATGCCTACCTGATTTTCCTGCAGTCACTGGAAGAGGAGTGAGAAGTTGACCTAGAGTGTTTTATACATACCTGCAGGATTCTGTAGGAAGCAGAAAGAGTGCATAGCAGCCCCAGGTACTGTAAGTGAGCATATTTAAACAGGTTTCTGAACTAATTTAGTGTTAGAGGCTTCTTCTATCACTGCATTCTCCTGGTGAAAGAACTATTAGGACTTTTTTAATCCCCACAGACAAGGCAGAGCTTGAGTGGGCTGACTATATATTAAACTTACATAAACAGTTTTGTCCTGACTTTGATATTGTTGTATTACACCTAAAAATAGAGACTGATTTATGTATACCATCCACTCCATTTCTTATTTAAATTTCTTTTTAAAATTATCTCTTAGATCAAATTAATTTTTCACTTTTTATTTCCTCAGATGCTCAGTTTTTACTCTTTCATTTTCTCCACTGTGTTCAGTTCCCATCCATCACCTAATCCTACTAGATGGAACACAAACTTGGCAATTTGAAATCAAGCTACCCCATTGACCATGTTCAAGTAGTTTCAGAATTAGGTAAAATTAATCAATCTGTTTTCTGAGTGTGAAAGAACTCTTGATATTCTTCCTGATTCTCCTGAAAAATTGTTGTTCCCAAAAAGAGCTACAAAATCTGTAGACATGAATAGTAAATAAACAATCACACACCACACAGTTGCAACCAGCTTTGGAAATGCAATTCACTCAGTGACAGCTGAAATCTCTCTCTCTGTTAATGTGTGCCTTGCCCATCTGTGAGAATGTGTGGATTTGTAGCTGGAGGGTTTTGTATAGAAACATAATGCCAGGAAGACAAAAGCTTTATGATCCATCAGGGTCATTCCACAGGATAAAGAATTTGGTAGTTAGCATATTGATAGTGCATTGGAATTAATGAAGGCTGACATGCCACTTGAATTGACATCATTTGTTCCTGTAATCACTAGTGATTTTACTGTCCAGATTGCTCTACTACTTCCTCAAGCTCCATTACCAAACTTCCTTTCTTCTGCTCAGGTGGTTTCTTTTCTCTTTTTCCTTCCTCTGCTAAAGACAATAATCATTGCCGACTTACTATCTAAATAATGAATATAAAGGAGGATGGGTCCCAGCTCGATCAGGGCTTTAATTGTCTTTAAATCAAACTATCTCTTTCCTCCACAAGAACAGCACTTTTGTAATTGTCACCATACCAATTAACCGAGGGTTCAACTTTCCTCTGGTGCTTGTGGGTAAAAGTGGCAAACATATTTAAGCAGCTGCCAAATATGCACAAACACACAGAGAACAAATAAATACTCCCGTCAATGATACTGGAATACTGGGAATTCACTTAAGAAGATGCAGATCAATGGCATAATATGAGGGTCTGGGGGTTTGAGAATCTCTCTTCAACAAATTGATATTTCTGTTATTTTTTAAAAGAAATTAATAAGTTGATAGTTTTGTGAGGGATACTAGTGTCCCCGTTACATTCCACTGCTTATTCCACTACTTTTATATGTATTTCCTCTTCCCTAGGGAAAGTTCTTAATACTACCTCTGCCTCCCTTTAAGTAAGAAGAGCTGGATACATCTCCTAAGTCAGGAACATTTCTAGGTCAGCTTTTCTTTACTTCTGTCAAGGAAAAAATGTGCCATCTGTTTTTCATTCTGTACACTTGTCTCGTTTGGTTTGAAGCAAACAAGGCTCCCCTGGCAACAGCTGCTAGAAAGAGACTGGGTGGGATTCTTCCCATGTTACTTGACAAGAGACACCCCAAAAAATCAACCCTATCTTGAAAAAGGAGCTCTATATATGGCTTAAGCAGGATGTATATGTGACGGGATTGGGTCTTTAAACAAAAATAAGGAAGTGGGCTGGATTTGAGAAATACTCCATCCCAAGTCCTAAACTACTATTCTAAGATTGTAGTTATTTCTTTAGAACAGCCAACTTTATGAGACTTCCATTATACTAAACTTTTATTTTTGTTACCTTTAAAATTTATTGTTAGTCTACTGAACACAGCATAATTACTCTGCAATTACAGTGATGTTAAAAATTGTAAACCAGGCAATTAACCTCATGACTACAGAAGTGTGTATTCAGTACAAGTAGCAAAACATGTTAGTTCAGAATAATGACACTGACATGTACTGAGTGTGAAACTCATGAGATGATGATGAATTCACTTCTGTAGTTAACCTCCCTGTTACATGAAATAGCTGCAATTACCAATATAAAACAAATCATCCATTATATAATTGCATTGTAGTTTAAGAAAAAGAATATCTCATATCAGGGACACACTCTTGCAACCTGATTTATCTAGTAAAGCCAAATAATCTCATTCTATAGGCAACAGAAAAAGAATCCCCTTTCTGAGAACATTTTTAAGACCTTGCTACAGTTTTGAAGATTACAGGTCTATGTTTTTGTCCTAAAATTTCAGTGCAGACAATTAAGTGGACAATGTACACTATTTCCACAGTAAGACCTTTAGCCCAGATCTCAATGTGGTGACTGTTGGTTCAGCGTATGCAGAATAGACCTATACTTTGATTTCTGAAGCACAGGTACCTTAGTCAAAGCTCTGCCTTGGTTTAGCTGCCTGACATGGAAACATCTCAGAGAAATGATGAATTTTCTCTTCTTCCTTTCACAAAAATTCAAAGCAGAAAGAATGTATGTGTGTGGAAATTCCAGATGGATAGTAGTACAGAAAGAGTTAGCTACTGAACCCTGGCTAAATTATATGCTTCAGGAAATAACAATTTTAATATTTCTGTATTAATTTGCTCTCTTATTTCATGCCAAAAAGCAACACAGAAAGCTGAAAGAATTTCTTCCGTGGCAGAGAAGTTAGATCTTGAAGCTTAAGGTTGGATATGAGCCCGCTTGTCATGTGCAAGGTTTCAGAAGTAACAGAACAAAAATGTCAAGAGGTTCTGCAAGAAATCTGGCCTACTCATTGCAGAGTAATGTTCTGTTATTATCTCTAAGTTTTATGTGATTCTTTGCTTAAAAAATCTCTCTCCACTGCTTGAATAGAACTACCAATACTAATATACCACAACTGCAGCTGTTGTCATTTCTCCCCCTCTTCCCAAATCAAAATCTCATAGGTTAGGGAGCTGGGTTTGATTTGTTAGTCATAATTAGAAAAATAAACTGCAAACATGTAATTCTGTTTTGTGTCTCTAAATTCCCTTAATAGTTTTAATTTCTCAGTTCCTAGGTTGAAGTATTCATGAAGTTACTATGTGCTGTTGCACAGTTTCGTCGTTCACTGTATTAGCAGTTCTATTCTAGTTATGAGTAAAACTTTATTTTGTATGATATAAGTAATATATCCTTTTAAAATAAAACACAACACGAAGTACTCTTAACCAGTAGAACTCAAACTATTTTCTAAAAGAACTGTCCTGTTTTTCTCTTGAGGAAACCGAGGCACAGACTTGTGAAATAAATTTCCAAGATTTTCAGGAATGGTAATAATATCGAGGAAGAGAAAACCTCTCTCTTGAGCTCAAGAGCAATGCTAATTTTACCAGTGTTCATTATAAAGGTATAATATAAAACACTCTGTTCAAAAGCAGGAATATGCGTATAAAACTTAGGCAAGGTAAAATATTTAAGAAAAATAGAACCTTGCCAAGTCCTGAATTCTCCCTCTCTTGCCCATAGTCAATGATCGTACCAACATGCAAAGACTCATTTTATATCAAATACTCTGTGCTTTTGATGGTGAAATTTATTTGAAAGAGGTTTAATCCCTTAATAATCTGGGAACCTGAAGGAAATGAATGATTAGTGTAGTTTCTTTTCTTCAGTTAAGATCAGAGCAGGAAGAATCTCCTCTTTCTCACAGACAAGAGCAACACAATCTTATAATTAAACTTTTTCTACTAATCTGTACAATCACAAAATAGGTCTCTGAAAACAACCTTTAACCAAGGTATTTAGTCTTTTCATGTTATGGACTTCCACCAGGTCTCTTAAAATATGTAAATAAAAAACACATCAATCCATTTTACAATAAATAACTGGTAATGGCAGCAAGCCCATGAGGATTAAGCACAGATAGAATCAAAAAGTGGTAAATTTGAAAATATAACTGTTGTCATGAGCAGTACATAGTTCCCTGGAGATTAAAGTTAATAGGAAAAAAAAAAAAAACCCAGTAGGAATTTTAGCTCAGGAATTATGAGACAAAAGGTGCAAGGGAGAGGTAGGTCGCAAACTTTTAAGCTGCACAGGTGACTAAAATAATACTGTGGAAATTATGTCAGAGGGAGCACAGCCCCAGAAACAAACTGCTAAGAAGTAGTAAGAAACTACTGCATTGAAAGCCAAAGATTTAAAACAATAAATGCAAAGAAACCTTGCCAGGAGGGATTCTGTGGAACAAACAATTTCTGTTGAATGTAAAGTTGGAAAATGTATAGCACTTATTTACCTCTTCTTCTGTTTTCCCAGGAATTAAAAGGGCAACTTCAGACAGTTCTCTGATGGACAACTCCCTAGAAATCCAGTAGGAGGCAGAGGAAAAGGTTAGAATAAGATAAGAAGTAATTTTCATGTCTTTATTAATGTGCTGTGATAAAAAGATATAGATACTGAATAGAAGCTCTTCAAAGACCTAATGGAAAGACTATCAGACAAAAATAAGTAAATCAGAGGAAAAAAAATTCAAACTATTCATAAAGAAACTCTTTTCTTGAGAAAACATGACAACTGGAAAGCCCCAAATCTTCTTGTAATCTTCTCCTTAACACTGAATAACTTTCTTAAATCTGATATTTAGTTGTTTGGAAGCTGTTTTTTTCCAGCCAGCTGGAAGGGACTACCTTACCCCTCTCCTTAGAGTCCCACTTGTTCACTTTTACTTTGTCACCTTTGATTTATCACCTGCCAAAATGGAGGAAGAATGGAATGCAGCTCTTGAGGCCAGAATCAATACATGTTTCATGCTGAGAAGCAATAGAGTAAAACTTTGGGGAACAAATGTCACCAAAATTGTTTGTGTTGGAATTGTTTGCTTATTGTGAAGTACATTTGTATTGTGACAATGGGGTTTTGCTAAATGCACTAAAAACTGTAGTAAAAGTTCGTAAAATATAGCAAAACAGTTTTTAAAATCAGGGAGATTTTAAGAAATCTATAACATAGAAGGAAGGTATTGTGTGGTTATTTTTAGAAAACATTTTCAAGTATTTTATTTGTATCTGTAGTTAAGTTATAAGAAGCATAGATGTATTTTTTGATGAAAGCTTTATAGGACTTACTGTGGTAAAAGTACAGCAAAAGTACACAGTTTAAAACCTCTCTTTACTGATTTTTCTTCCATCACTTGCAATGACCCACCTTCTCTAGGCCAACACCTCCACGGACTCTCCATTAGTAATAATATCAAGATTTAATGTCCCTACCTCTACTATGCATTCTGATGCAATTAAATCTTCTCATATCTTTACACTTCCAAAAAATACAAGATACTATATCATTTAATGTTTTTTCTTCAATACAGTTCTTCCATGTAATTCTATCTACAGAGTTCCCATATTTCACTAGGCTTTCCCCCACCTTTTACACTTTGAAAACACTTTGTAAAAACTATTTACCTTTAATCATACCTGAGTCAGACCGGGGAATTGTTTCAGTTTGTCTGTCAGCTACATGGACTCTTTATTAGTTAACTTGCTTTCCCATCCAATTCTTTACATATGAAATGAAATAAAGCCATTCCAGTTTTGCTCTCTTTCTTCTCCTCTCTTTCTGTGGGTTACCTCCACTGTGTATTTCTGTATCAAAAGAATTTCAGAAGAGTGGTCTCTATATTTTTGCAAGTAGTTCTGGGCATACTAGAAGTGCTTATACATTAATAAAAAGGAAATGGAATTCCAATCTTCTTACAAAACTGAGAATATATATATGTTTTAATCCCTTCTCCAGAGAGATAGGAATAAACTAGGATTGAACTAAGTGTCATTAAAGTCTCAGGGGATTTATTTGCCAGAATGTATCCATGTTTGGGTGCATATATACACATATGTATGACTCCCATACATTTCTACACAGATGCAGCTTTTGAAGTGGAATAGAAATCCATAAGGTAGTTGCTAAATCACAAGAGACTTCACAGACAAATTTCTATCTAAAGTCCCGATGGAGGTGAAGCATTATGATGTACACACATAGAAGAACTTAAGAGGAGCTACAGTAACAGTTTGTATTAGTTTTTCTGTGTGATATCCTATGGCATTTGACAGGAACAGAGAGAGATCAAGACATTCCAAGATTAGAGGACAAACTGAAGCAGGGAACAAAATCAAGTTGGAAAGCATCTTTTTAACCCTGAAACTTTATTTCTTCTAGTTTTGAATAGAAAAGCTGCTTAGTGGGCTGAATATTATCTCTGTCAGAAAATCTGTGATACTTGCACTCTTATCCATTGCATGGATGAAAAAAAATGAAAGAAAAAAAGGAAAGTCTTTACATACATGCAGCATAAAGCATGAGTATTTTAAATTCTAAAATAGAACCTACAAAGAATCTTAACAAAACAAGCCATAAAAGGTACTACCTTTATAATTCAAAAGCTCTATACTAAGAAACTTCCTCAACATTAAAGACTTTTAATAAGCAAGATCTTTGTTTTGAAGTGCTCAGACTAACCATCCTAAACCTCAATGTGCGACAAGAGATATTCTCATCTGTTGATATATTTCAAAGGTCATGCCACAATATTAGTTCTCAATCAACTGGATGTACTATGTCTGTTGTAGATCAAAGGACAATTTAAGTCTACAATAAACTAACAGTTGCTAGAAGTCTAATCTTAAGTCATAACCTGCTTTGTGTGGTTAATGGTGAACTGAGCTTTTAAGATTCTTGAAATTAAAATCATGTTCTTCAGTAGTATTTACTTCTCAATCCAAACTCCAAGAATGGGCTCAAATTTCAGTTCTGTATTTTCAGATATGAAAAAAACCCTCACTAATTTCAAGAAATTATGTTAAAAATGTATTTTACCTAATGAATTTACCTCTTACTTTGAAATCCAACATGACAAATATATGAAAAGACTCAAAATCATAGAATCATAGAATCGCCTGGCCTTGAACACTCACAGGGGTGGGGTTCCACAACTTCTCTGGACAACTTGTTCCAGTGCTTCACCCCCCTCACAGTAAAGGATTTCTCCCTAATATGTAAACTAAACCTGCCCTCTTTCAGTGTCTTAGGTTACAATGTAAGATGTAACCAAAAGTATGTATTCTATTACCATCTGTTAAAACCAGGTGGGTCAGGGTTCTTTATCTCTTCCATGACACATCCCTGATAACTCTCCAGAGGGATAGCTTCTGTTCATGGGCCATCCAGCC
>QWTY01028564.1:8160-18825 GCA_008033365.1 Pseudorectes ferrugineus
TTCCTATGCTTGACAACCCTTTCAGGGAAGAAATTTTTCCTAATATCCATACAACTTCCATACAACTAATGTTGCTTTACGCATAATTTTCAGAACTCCATGAAGGTGATGTTCAAATGCCTGTGGAAGAACTGTGGGAAGGTACTGAGCACAGCTGCAGGGATTCAGAAACACATACGGACCGTTCACCTTGGGTAAGAGAGAAGTCTGTTTGGAAGTCTGAAGGATTTGGTATAGAAGGGGAGCAATTGCCCTTGACTGGAGAGATGAGCTGGATTGTCCTTGGCTTCTCTGTCTTATATTGCTAGGTTTCTGAGGAAATCGTGGAATAGTGCGTCAAGGTGAATGAGCACTTATTCCAACAGCGAGGCACTTTCTTTCCTGAAATTCTGTCGACTTTGCTAGAAGGCCAAATAGAGCTCAAGGTCACGTTGCACTTCCCTGTCCGCTGCACAGCTCAGTGCCATTACATCGTGTGTGCTGTCTGCACACCACGTCCGGGATGGCACTCTGTGGTAGACAGGTTCAGGGTCTTGCATGAATACTTTTCAGCTTTGTTTCACGTCAGGTCAGGTGCTTTTGCCAGTTCTGAGTTGAATTAATGCCAAAAAAAAAGCCAAAAAACCACCAAAACCACAAACCACATAAGAAACCTAAAAAAAAAAAGGAAACTGAGCTGCATGTTGTCATGGTTTGACCCCAGTCAGCAGCTAAGTACCACAAAGCTGCTCACTCACTATCCCTTTCCTTCCCTGGGGGGAGAAGAATCAAAGGAATAAAGAGTAAACCTCATGGGTTGGGACAAGAACAGTTTAATGGCTTAAACAAAATAAAACTAGTAACACTAATGATAATAATAGCAGTAATACTAATCACTCTAATACTTGTAATGAAAGGGGAGAGAGAGAGAAATAAAACTGAAGAGAAACAAGTGGTGCACATAAGAGTTTCTCACCACCTGCTGACCAATGCCCAGCCTGTCCCCAAGTAGTGATCAGCACCTCCCAGCTAACTCCCTCCAGTGTATTTACTGAACATGACATTCTGTGGTATAGAATATCCCTTTGTCCTGGCCATGCTCCCTCCCAGCTACCTGTGCCTCTGCTCACTGGCAGAGCATGGGAAGCTGAAAAGTTCTTGATTTAGAGTAAGCAGTGCTCAGCATCAACTAAAACATCAGAGTGTTATCAACACTCTTCTCATCCTAAATCCAAAATACATCTCTGTGCCAGCTACTTGGAAGAAATTTAACTCCAGCCCAGATGAAACCAGGACACACACGTATGTTTCTTGGACTAGAGGCAAAAGCAAATGAACCTTTTAGGACACAAGTTTGTTTCAGAGCTTTAGTTTGCAACTGAGCTCTCCTGTGCAGTTCACTGAGGGATGTACTTGTCTCGTATATAATTAAAGTGGGGACTCACAGTCTTCACCTGTTAGGTGAAAATACATGCCTGTTGTGTAGGTCTGTGTTACCCACTGCTTAAAAATGAAAGCCACCACAAGAAAGGTCTGGAGCTCAGGATGGTCTTGAAAAGGTCATAGCAATTACCGTTGGGCTTAAAAGTGAGGCTGTGGGAAACAGAGAAAATCTCTCTCAAAATGCAGTTAGGAATGTTGCTTTGTGCTTTATCTTATGGGGACATCCTCTGTGGCGTGGGAGAGGGAGAAGTAAATAGCAAAACCTTTGTAGAATGTGCTGGAGTTAGCAAGTTTGCTGGAGAGAGTAGTTTTGGTGAGTGACTGGCTGCATTCTGATGGATGGTACTTCTGGTAGAGCCTTTCAAACCTGCTGGTTCTCTCAACCCTATGTTCTCTCAACAAGTTCTGGTTTGGACTTCATGATAACGTGTAGTCAGCTGGGAACTACTGCTTTGACAGGGCTGCTTCACTGTTAGCACTTGTGCTCAAATGCACATCAGATGAAACTTTAAGGCAATTAAACCTTCTACATGCCCTGCTTCAATAAGTCTGCTTCTGGAGGGCAGGACCAGAAAATCCTGGCTGTGGCAAGCCAGCCCTTATGAGTCCTTTCTCTGTATCTGAGTGAGTTGCATGATGAGAGAGTTTTCTAGCAAATTCTTCCGTTATGGTACAGAAAGTTACAGTGAACAGCAGCCATAGCTATATTTGGTATAATTAAGTAACTTCCAATAAGATGGCATATTGTTTGCTGTAACGTGAGTGAAGTATATCTTGCCTGTGTCTATTATCTTTGCTGTGACTTTTGAAGACAGAGTGCATTGAGATTCTTGTTAACTTTACAATGGTTACAAATGAGAAGCTGACACTTGACCTGAAGAAGTCAAACATCTACTCCAAGGTCAAAGAATCAGTCAAGAATGACACAGAGAGGGAAAAAAAGTAATTCCTACTTCTTTTCTCTTCAGACTAGATGATCTTCCTCTCCCCCTTCCCTGCAGCCAGAATGCAGATAAAGTAGGAAGGGTTGAAACTGCAAATACTAATTTATCGACAATATGAATATATTTGCTCATGCATCTAGAACTTAAAATTCACCTCGGGGTTCTTGCTTTCGTTTAATCAATTCTTATTTCTTTGCCTTGATACAGACGTGTAGGAGAGTCTGACTACAGTGATGGAGAGGAGGATTTTTACTATACAGAAATCAGGCTCAACACAGACTCAGTAGCTGATGGCTTAAGCAGTCTTTCCCCAGTCTCTCCATCTTTAGCATCTCCTCCTTCCTTTCCCACCCAAGACGCAATCCGTCCTGAAACTTCCTGTGCCAAAACCGAGACTAAATTGATGACACCTCTGAGCCGCTCAGCTCCTACCAACCTCTACCTCGTACACACGGACCATGCTTACCAGGTAACACCAGTGGGATGAGCTCCAGTGATTACACTAATGTCATTAATGTGTAAAGAAATGTCACATCAAAATGTGTGGGTTTTAATGCGCTGAAAGGTTTTCAGGGCAGTCAAAGGCATTTTTTAAATTTAAATTGAGACGTGTACTTCTGAGCTCATTGTTTGTTTGTTTGTTTGTTTGTTTATGTGCCCACCACAGCCGGTGGATTTTGGGGTGCTTTTATCCAGCCACACAATAGGTGCATACTTCAGGCTGAGAAGAGTTGATTTGTGTATCCCACTGCCTACATCAGTTCAATTTTCATTGACCATAAGGAGAACCCAAGGTGACGTGCTCAGATGGGGTCTCCTGCATTGTAAAAATTCCCATCCAGTCAGCCAGATCCCTTCCAGAGTCTTCATTTCAGCTCTCCCTTTATTGAACAAGTACAAGCTCTGCTTGAACTGTCAACAAGTACCCAAAGGATGCCAGGAACAATTCATTTCCTCTTTCTGTACAGTGTGAGATGTCAGTTTGCAGATGTGAAGTAGAGCAGGAAGAATGAAAAAGCAAATATGGTATCTTCCTATTTTTGGAGGTAATTATTTTCAAATGGCAAAAACTGCTGTCCCAAAACGTTCCAGCTAAGTTTCGACAGAAAGTATTAATTATAAAACTGCACTAAAACTTGACATGTTTTGGTCTGGATACCACAAGAGAAAAGAGGAATAGAAGCTTTGAAGTAGTGTGGTCCATGACCTGTGTATGCACTGGAGAACTGAACTCTGTTAAATTTATCAGATGCAATAACTATCATATATAGCGTTGTGCAGATATAACTTCTGTGGTGTGTTTGGAGCACACTGACTAAAAGGCCAGAGGGGACTACAGAGAATTCACAGGCTTGTTTTAGACTTCTGTGCATGTTGAAAAGCTTGGGTGGAAGCTTGGTATCGCAGGTGGAAGCTGCATCAGGTAGCACGCCAACCTGGGGACTGATGAAGCCAGCTAGGAGAAAGACTTGCTTCTCAGTGTAGCTGAAGCCCTGCCTCAAGGAGTGAGGCAACAAGTCTAGGCTGCTGAGAAGTTTTGCTTCATTTGGGATTTGCAGTCATGACAGTCTGCCCTGCTGTTAGGAGTCCCACTCAGTCCTTTTTTACAAGGAGCCTCTGAGTAAAGCACTTGCCTAAGGAAATCCTAATTCAAGTGTTTAAGGCCCTTGAATTGGATTTGAATTGATGTATTCCATGCCACAAGACTACAAGTGCCTGGGCCCCATCGGCTTTTCAGGTTGCTCTGGTTTCAGTACTTAATTTCATCAGTGAGGAGTGACACAGTCCACACTGTTCACAGCTTGTTAATTGGAAGTAGGAGGCAGGGTCACTGCTCAAGCATTCAGGCTGTCCTGGCAAAGGAAGCAGCTTCTGTAGAGAAGATCAGTGGCATCCTCTGCCAGGATGTCTCCAGCCCTGCAAGAAGAGCCAGGAGGCAGGGTTGAGATTTACATCTCATCAGCCAGAGGAGAAAGCGGAGATTACTTCATTGGGAGCAGCTCAAGGAACTTGGATAAGGTTCCTGTTAAAAAAAAAAAAAAGGAGGAAAAAGTACAGAACCCAAAGCTTGGTCACAAGAATCTTAAAGAGATCTGTTAATTGCCATTTCCTGTATGACTGGAAAACAGCAAATAGACTACTTGTAGTGAGAAAGATACGAGGAAAGTGAGGCAAGTGCTGATGCTCTTCCCTGACCCAGTCCTATGGGTGAGGAAAGACGTAGAAGAATAATTGAAGAAATTCTGGAAAGCACAGCAGTTGAGGTGAACTGCAGTGGGGGAGCCCCAGAGAAAGATGATGCTAGAACAGCCTAGGAAGCAAAGAACAAATCCCTCTGGATTCAAGGAGAGCATTTGATCTTAAAACGTATAGGCAGTATTTGTTAAGCTGGAGATTAAATTTAGTGTAAGAGAAGGAACTGGAAAGTCACGGAGAACAGCAATGAGTTATTTTGAAAGGGCTTTTGAATGTTATTAGTGGAGTTAAATGAAAAGCTGTTCCTGACCCTGATCTCATTTTCATTAAATCATTTTGGTAATACACAAATACTATAATAAACTTCACTGATAATGAACTTGGGAGACGTCAGCAGTAAAGGAGTTATATATCAGGCTTACATGACTGGGTGATCTTAAGAATAATAGATTTTGGATGCAGTTTAATGTCAGAACATGCAAAGTCCTGCATCTGAGGAACTAATGAGATTTTTCTGCTATGAACTAGGGTAGTTAGAAGATTATGTGAGAAGGAAACCTATGTTCATTAATCAAGCACAGAATGACCATGAGCCAACAACAATAGAGCTGTGAAGGGGGAAAAAATAGTTACCGGTCCTCTTGGATAAGAAATATCTAGGAGAGACAGGGGTTTTTAATGCCATTTTACAAGACCCCCACATAACTTGAACTGAAATCCTGAGTAGAGTTCTGGTCAGCCAGATTCGATGTGATGGGCTCCCACCAGAAGAAGCAGAAAGAATATCATCAGTGTTGAAGAAAAAGGGCAGAGAGAACATGGGTGGCCTCTCTAGCCCTGGGACTGATACCTCAGGCAAAGCAAGGGATGAGGAGAGGATGGAATTGCTGCCTGGGAAGAAAGTGAGAGGACAAGCATGAGAGGGGAAGAGGATGAGCACAGGCTATTTCAGATATAAGGGTAATATTGGCACAAATAAATAAATAAATACAAATTATTCATTAATATATTTTGATTGGCAGTTAGATGGAGGTCTCTAAGCAAATTGAGGTTGGGGTATAGAAATTCTTCAGTTGGTTGTAATGTTATGGCTGCTTACCTTACGGAAGAGATTGACTGAAACGTTAGCCTGAAAAAGCTGACTGTGCTTGATGAGCAAAGATGCACATCTGGGAAACAAGTGAACAAGGTGATTGACTATCTAAGTCTGATCATGTCTGAGGTAGATATTTAGGCACTGAGAAAAAGGAATTGAGCACTATGGTATTTTAAGCAACTGCAAATTGCTTCGGTTTTAAACAAACTTACAAAACTGTTGCCTGTACCTGTTAAATTTAACTACAGAGGAACTACAGGCAGGCTCTTTCAGCTTGTAGGATTTCCCTTCCAGGTCTTATTCAAATATTGAGGAAGTTGCTGTGCTGACCCTGGGTTTGAGCTGCTGTCCTTGTGGGATGCTGAGCAAAGGCAGTGCTGCTTCACTGCTCATCCAGCTCTCTCCAGTTCTTTCTGTCTGGAGCACTGTGGTCATTCACTCCTTCCCATTTGAACAGGCTTGTGATGAAGAACTACTGGTACCATCTGAAGTTGCCAAATTGTTCTTGACGCCTTTCAGAGAGGTTTTTATATTTTATGGAGCTCAGTGGATGTTTGCTCTGCATTTCTGTGTGGATTCTCTTGGAGCTGTCAGCAGCTTGGCAGCCCACAGAGCATCGCTGCCATACACAGAGGCATCTGGTGGTCTCGCCTTCCTTTTCCTGGAAAGGCTCTAGGGGATTGCTTCAGCCCTTGTTTACTTGGAAGATTGTCTTTAATGGGGACTATCAGGTTGTAGTTTGTCATCACTCCTCTCTGCCCGGTGGCTCAAGGAAGCACTGTCTTCCTGAAGCAGTGAGACAATTTCAGCAGCCCCAAACACAAACACTGCTTAAATGAGTGTATTGTGTTATTGTCACATACAGTCAACTGAAAGGCACAAGTGAAAACTCATTTTAGCAAATTCTCTGTAAGTTTAAACCAAGGAGGGTTTTTTTATGGACAGCTTGAAATTCAAGGGCCAAAGTGAGCCTTTGTTCATGGTGGCTGCTCACGCTCCTGCTAGGCAGGGTAGCTGCACAACTATGAATTCGTGACTCTGAAAATTAAATGGGATTCAAAAAGAGGCAGGGAAGAATTCATGGAAACTCATAACACAGTGAGAAAACCAAAGGGAAGGCACAAGATGAAAGGTGCTCAACAGTCTAAGCTCAGGTTACCACATTTTCACCCCAGGGCAGCACCGGCTATTACAGCTGGGATGGGAAGAACATAGGAGTCCAAGGAGCCCAGGAGTCCTTCAAATACTTGCTTTAGTTTAGTATTTCAAGAGCTGTTTTTTGAATCCAAAGGATGATTTACAGCTCCTTGTTTTTAATAGGAAGAACTGTTTTAATATGGATGACTCTTAACATTTATCTGATAAATGAGAAATGGCCAACCCTTGCTGTTGATCGCTTCCATCCAAGAAGCCTTGCTATCCACATTAAAATTGTGTAAAACAGCTGCCATAAGTTTAAGTATGGCTTTGTTTATCACTGTGGAACAGGTGATCATCTGTGAAGTAGTTTTTGCTTCTTGCTGGCATTATTTTAAAAGCTATTTGTATGCGACGTTTTATTTTGTCTGGTTTTTTGACAGCTCTCACTCTTAAGGATTTTCTATGGATTCTTTTGAGAGCAATCATCTTTCTCTAAACAAGGTTTAGGAACAGTGGTGTATATATATAACTCTGTCCCTTCCTTACTAGCTTATCTGTGATTATCCCTCTCACAAGGGTAAAATGCTTGTCACCATGAAGTTTTTTTATACCTTGGAAAATCTCACAGATTTACCATTTCAAGGAATGAAAGATCCTTTGAAGTGCTTTGGAAGAGGAATGGTTCTTCTTGCTGGAATAATACTTTCTTTTCACACAGGCCACTCCTCCGGTGAACATTCCAGGGTCAGCAAAATTCACTCCCAATGGCAGTAGCTTTAGCATCTCTTGGCAGTCGCCTCCAGTTACCTTCACCGGCATTCCAGTAAGTGCACATCAAAAAAGGAAAGAAGGGGAGAAAAAAGGTTTTTTGGATCTTCTTGCTTTGTTTCACACTGTGTAATTATAGAAGTAAATGTGACATAACAAATACCAAAAAGAAACAAATTAAACATGTGCCTCAGTTTGCCAGCATGGCTGTTTTTAACACCTTTGTTACTCTCTTTATCAGTACAATTAGGTTACTTTTGCATCAGTGTCTACAAGCAGACAATTGAATCTATAATATATATTTTTTAAACTATATGCTTACAAAAGAACATTCTGGTAGGTGCAGAGCCTAGCACTATGTGCCTGTTTTTGTGCCACTAAGAGATTTCTTAAGAATCTAGATGGAAAATCAGCGTGGTAATGGTTATACTAACAGGCCAGTTGGGTTCAGGCAGTGTGGCTGTTACCTAAATGAACTCCGAAGATGAAGCATATTTGAAAGGCAACTGAAAGAAACAATAAGATGAATGCAAAGTCCCATTTTAGGAGGCTACAAGTATGTAGCCACTACTGATAGCAGAAAAATGTTGTTTTATACAGAAAATATATTCAGTATCTGTTGCATTTTGTTATTAATACATATTGCAGTTTGACAGCTTTTTAATGAGGATGTATTGTATGGAAATTCAACACTGACCCTTTCTTCAAAAAAGCTGGTGTACAAGGCCTAATTCTATGAACAGGACTGCAGAAATGTGGTGTTTGCTTAAACACAGAGTCGCAGCAGTTCTAAACATACTACAGTGTAGGTGTGGGTACTGTGGGGGGAGTGAAGAACCTTTATGAAGAGTTGCAAGGGTTTTGGCTTGTTGTGTCTGGTGTGGAGACTGCTGAAAGTAAATTTAAATCACTGTTTATGAGTAGTGGGAAATCTCTATGATGAATATAAATAAAAATTAATGTAAAATACCCTCATTTTATTGGAAAGCACTGTTTTCATGATAAATTGATATTCTCTAATGATAAACCTTCTTGATATCATAACATCTCATTTAATATTACACTTTATGAATTTATGAATTTTTAAAGTGTGTTATATCAGGCACATTGCTCATCCAAAGAACCATATAGTTTTTTTTCTCCTGACAGTGAATATTAGACAAGGCGATAAGAGATACTATTTCCCTCCCTTCTCTTCACCAAGTGAATCTCCAAAGCTTCTTACTGTCAACCTTTGGCAAATCTTGGAGATTTTCTGCAGAGGCTGTGGCATCCTGCAGAGCTGATAAAAATGAAAGTGACTGAATCAATTACACTGCACTCTGCCAATGAATATTTATTAAATTCCATCAAGGAACAACTAACAGTGAAAGACACCATGCTGGCAGCAATTTCAACAAGAGTGTCTTGACAGAGTGTGCTATCCGCAAAGTTCCCTGAGAATTTGATTTCCCAACAATGGGGTTGATATGGAGTAATTATGAAACTGGCTCCTTTTGTGGAGTAGCAGAAACTGGTGCCAGGAGTGTTGGGAATCTAAAAATGCAATTAGTCACATTGTAAATCAGACACTTAAGAGGACAGGATTAGACATGTATGCGTCGAGTTTACTTGTTCAGGCAACAACGCTGATCTGTGGCTGTAGAGTGGAGAGTTCTCAATAGAATTTAAGAAATGCCAAATCACTTTCTGAGAATTCTATGGAGATGGCAATGATTTAAGTACAAATTGAATGCAATCTCAATACAAAAACCTGGGGAAGCAGTGATGCAGAATTAGAAATTGCTCAGGGAACCATGTGAACTGCCATTATAGCTCTAACAACATTTATAAGGCTGTTTAACAAAGAAAAAAATAAGAAGAAGAAAAAAATCTTCCAGGTTTGCACACATTTGACTACTTTGTCATCAGTGTGATCATTTATGAATTACAAAGGCTTGCCTGCACTGAAAAATTATGTGCAGTAAGTGAGGGTGCAAATGCAAATTTATGTTGAATACCTGTATATTAAATTAAAGTTTTATTTCTGTTTCGAAGTAAATTAGATATTGCTTTACAAAAACGGGGGTCTGACAATTCCCACCGTTACACTGAGTGTAAGTACTTCACCTAAATTCAGACTTTGTCCTTCCCTGATGGGGTTTATTTAAGCCCAGACTACGTGACAGGGCCGAAATATAAACTCATGCAATTGTGACATACACGGTCCCTGAGATGAGACGCAAGTCTGTAGCACCCAAGGGAACTTCAGAGAGTAAGTCCAAACCATTACTTTTTGACTGACTTTTAATATTTATGCAAGCAGTTTTCTAAAATGGCTTTGGAATACTTTTCTGGCCTGGACAAACCACTGAGCAGGAAAAGATTATGTACAGATTTGAAAAAGTGCATAGGTCTACACATTTTTTCATGTTACTAGTAGTGTTGGAATGAGGCTGTTGAACCCTGGTTTTGAACAGGCTTCTTTCTAGACCTGTATGTCAGTATTTAAGACCATGAGAGAAACAAAATTTCAAAATAGTCTCCTTTTGCATTTATTTTTTGACACATACTATAGTGTTTCCCCCTTTCATTCCTGTGGACACTGAATTTCAATGACACTAAGCACCTCCTGCTTCCTGTCCTGGGAACTGGGGTGTTCAAACACCATGAGTTGCATTAAGTCCTTGTTTTCGGAAAGTCTTTAGCAGAGCAGCACCAAAAGGCCTGTGTGAATATGGGTGTGCTTATCAGCAGGTAACTGAGCACCTCAAAACAAGCCGTATGTACTGCTGGATCAGTGTGGCTCAGTATGTGGCTGCTCTAGGCTCAGGAGTATTCACAACATCTAAACATAGGCATTTATTTAGAAGTATTGTAGTCATAAGGGAGGAGAAGTGGTTGAGGTCACTTGGTCTGTTCATCCTGGAGGAGACTGAGGGGAGACCTCATTGCAGTCTGCAACTTCCTCCTGAGGGGAAGTGGAGGGCAGGCACTGATCTCTTTGTGGTGGCCAGGGACAGGACCTGAGGGAATGGCCTGAAGCTGTGTCAGGGAAGGTTTAGGTTGGATGTTAGAAAAAGATTCTTCACTTAAAGGGTGGTTGGGCGCTGGAACAGG
>QWTY01028566.1:0-13480 GCA_008033365.1 Pseudorectes ferrugineus
AGGTTTCAAGGCATTATTTTTTAAGGGCCCACACAGGTTTTCTTTAACGTCTGAAAACAAATCTGTGCAATAAGGCACACCTTTGTTTACAAGGACAATTAGCCCAACTCTCAACAGAGCCAAAATATGTAATGCCACAACTCCTCAGTCAGGTATCATGTCAAAAGACCACTGACATGTCTTGTGACACCAACAAATAAGCTACAACTTGTACTGCACCATAAAAATGCCTGAGTTATTGTTTAGTCTGTGTGAAGAGAAGACAAACTACCAGTCTTGGAAAAGTGATTATTTTTCAGTTGGCAGCTGATTCTTACCATATTTTTAGCAAAATCTCATTTCCTAACTGGAAACTTGAATATCCTTTTAAGAGGAAAAGCTGTCCCCATCTAAGGCCATATAACTTGATTAGACAAACTGTACCAGAACCTGGTGAACAGCCTCTTCCATCCCAAAATTGTTGGGACTAACAACTGCCCTCACTTTATTACCTCAACGCAGGTACACTCCAAAATATCTCTAACTGTTAATGTACTGTAAGGAAACATAAAAATTAAGATTATGAGACACCTGATGGCCTCTCTTGATTATCTAACTATTATCAGCCTGCTGTAAGCCTCAGTGCTGGAGAGCCAGCTTCCACATTTTCATAGAGCAGTGCTCTGACCTTAAACCATGAAGACAGAAAGGGAAGAACAGCAATGCAGTGCTGATAATAGGAAAAAAAAACAGGAGAAAAACTGAGAAGCAAAAATCAGTCTGAGGAACTACGAGGAAGAGATCCTCACAAACCCCCTCCAGACAGCATGGCCCATGGCAGAATGGTCAGTTGCTATTAGACTAATAGGGAAGGGAAGTTGTTTCCTTGTCATACGACCTTGAAAAAGCCACTTGACCTCTTTCCATCTCAGCTTCCCCACTTGGGAGCCAGAAGAAAACGAATCCTTTCCTTTCCCTAACAAACTCTTTGAAGTCCACAGAGAAAAGTATCCCTAAATTGCACTCAAAGTCTCAGTCTTGCCACCTCTGCTCATTGTTTTAATATGAAGTACAATTTGAAGCCCACTGTAGTATGAAGAACGCGTTAATGAAACTGTAATTTTAAAATGTCATGTTTTGATGCATAGAGTTGCTGCCAAGCACAGCAAGCCAGAAATAACCACTATACAAACTAAGCAATGCATCTTCAAAACTCTCTGGAGACAAGTATCTACTTCATTTCCAATTCCCTGAAGAAACAAACTTGCCTTGGACTCCTACAGGGCACTGCCTTCCACCCTTCAAAGCAAATGGGACTATATCCAATAATATCGACCAAATACATAGATAGCAAAAAGCTGTTGAGCTGTGTTTTTTATTTCTAACAGTCATGCATCTGCTTGGGGAAAAATAAGGGAACAAAGTTGCTTGTATAACCATTTAAAAACCCTGCTTCTGTAACAATTCAAGATCTGTTAAAGAGTACCAAAAGCTTGTTTCCTGTGTAGCTCTGAATCAAATTAAAAGTGAAGATGACAAAAGGAAGATCCCATCCAGAATCTGTAGTTCTAAAGAAATGTTTGTTTTAAAATAAAACACAGGTGAACTTTTACAAACAACACCTAGGTGCCAAAGCTGAAACGCTAATCTAAAAAAAAAGAAAAATTAAAAATACCAGTCTCTGCATTTACATGCGTACATTTTAAAAGATTTAAAATTTGTATTTCAAGGTTAAAGTGCCAAATGACAAAGCATGACAGAACATGACAAATTTTATGTTCTGTTTCGCTAAGAGTTAGTAATATAACTTCCCTGGAAAGCTGTAGAATAATAACAACACGAATATCCCCATAGCAGTTTAAAATGACAGAAGCCAGGACTCAGTTCAAAAAGCCATTTCTGCCATCCTCCAGACGAGAAGTGGAGCAGGGCACAGATCCAGCTAAAGATTCACTCACAAAAAGCAAACCAGTGGCTACCCTTCAGCTGGACATGAGCTGCTCTTCACGTGCAGCTGCACAAACACTTGTGCAGGTACAAAGGCAAGGGACAGCACCATGGTGGAAACTGCTGGCCAGGAGAGAGCTCTTCAGTTCTTCTCTTCGGAATTTCAAAGGCTCATGGAGCTACAGCACTGAGGTGTGGCTTCACCGTGTACAAACTTAATCTTAAGAAAACACAGAAAACAGGCTGCTACAAAAAGGCAGATTCTCCCTTCCCTAAGGTTTCCCTCTCTGCAGTGTGAATGCCTATTCCAAAATGTTGACAAACTACTACTTTTCTCGTCAGATGCACACACTGCTCCGACTGATTCCACAACTGCTCTATGATTAGGTTCAAGACACAGAAGGAGCAGGTGGAAGGGGTGAAATATTCAGCATTATACCACATTCAGATCACACTAAGAATGGCAGGAAACCACACCCTCATGTTAAACAAGACAGTTCCTAACACTGCAAGTCATGCATTCTTGGAAAGAAGTTACATCTTCAAACTCATTCTTTACCACGGGACATTACTTTTTATTAGACCCCGGACGAACCCTTCACGTTCAGGGTTTAGATTCATTAGACTAACCATAGGACTATCTTTGCAGGTTACTCTTTTGGCATACTACTTCTGCAACTGCACATTTGCTGCACAAAAGCACATATGCATGATATACATACCCACATCTGCACATACAAAGGTAAGGTTTTTCAGAAATGTCTAAACTTAGACTTCAAAGACCCTACACAGGTACTGAATTCCAGCGTCACTGTGATTTGCTTACTCCTCTGTGCTAAGCATGGATTTATGAGCCTATCTGCAGGCAGTTGATTCAGCAAAGCTTGGCAATTCTCAACACATGTAGACCTGGTAATACCACTGATTACAGTTAAAAATATATTGTTTAATGTAAACTCCCTGTCCTCGCTACCCTCCTTCAGGTTCTCCTTTCCCCAGTTGCTTCACTAAACATTAATCATTCAAGCTAAAACATACAGCCCTTTCCAATAATAAATTTTAGAAGGACTAGTTTCTTTCTTTCATTGTGTTTTCTTTTTTTTCTTTTTTCCTTTTTTTTTTTTTATGGTCCAACACTGAAACCACGTTCTTATGTTGCTAATAAATTCAAGTTCCCGGCTCTTCCAACAAGGACTCCAAGTGTCTGCGACATGCCATTAGCTGTCATCAGGCTTAACCAAACAGGACCAAGTTAAGGGCCTTTATAAAAATCTCAGTTTTCACATGCTCTGTCAGGGCTCATTAGCGCTTGGCAGATGACTACTTTGAAGAGTGCATCCGCGCCGAGCGTGCTGCAGCGGCGCAGGAGCTGTTCCCACCGGCCGGGCGACGGGACACCGGGCTGGGGACGCGCCTGGACCTTCACCCCTGCGCTCGGGAGCTGCTGCCCGCCCGCCCCGCACCGCTGCCGCCGGCCTTTTCCCGGGAGAGCGCGTCCCAGGGCGGGCACGGCCCAAGGCAAAGGGAGCGGGCAGTGACTCAACACGGGTGCGTAACACCCGGTGCACACAGCCGCCTTCTCCTTCTCTTCTTTTTTTTTTTTTTTTCGTGGCAGGTACAGAACAATACCTCTGCGCCGAGCGTCCCCAGTGCCACGGGGTGGTCGGCACCTGCTCGCTTCAAGTCAATATCTCGATGTAAAGCCTCCCAAAGCCACGTCTGCCCCACCGGCGCGCCTCACCCCGATCCATCTGTCCTTTGCGCGACCCTAAGCAAAGTTACGACGTTATTCCTTGGCCTCCCGAAACCCCTTTTTCCTGCCGCCGCTCCCTTCCCAGCTACCGCAGCGCAGTCGGGAGGCAGCCTCCGCCGGGCAGCCCCGCGGGCTCTCCCGCATCGCATTCCGCCGCCCCGCCGGCGTCCTTACCTTGATGCCCTGCTGCTGTGTGGTCAGGGTCAGCTTGGATTCGTCCAGGAGCAAAACTTCGCAGTAAAATTCCTCCGGGACCGCGCAGAAACAGCCCATGCCTGCTGCGATGGCCGGGGACGGGGAGGGGAGGCGAGAAGAACCCCGGGCGGCGGCGGAGAGGGGCTGAGGCGCAGCCGGGTCTGGGCCGCGCCCGGCTCCGCGCCCCGGCTGGGCGGATGGAGCCCGGCGGCTGCTAGGGCGCAGCGCCCAGCCCCGCGGGGCGGCCCGCCGCCATCCGCGGAACAGCCTGGACGGGGCTGCCGGGCGCTCTCTGCGGGAAAGGGGGAAAAAGACCGGCGGCTTTTTTAGGAAGGATCCCAGCGCACAGCCCTCGCCCGCGCCCGGCTGTCACGGCTGCTCCCCCGCCGCTGCCGCCCCGGGGAGGTACCGAGCCGCCCACCCGCCCCGTCCTCCGCCCCGTCCGCGCACGATTCCGCGCCTCCCCTTTGTGTGCAGGAGCGGGGCCGCGGGAGCGCTCTCCGCCGCCGCAGCCGGGCCGTGGGGGTGGTCCCCGCCCGGCCAGCGCGTTACCTCCGGCCGCGGACCCTGCGGGCGGAGCGGGGCGGCGACAGTGCCCGGCCGGCGCGGGGCTGCCGTCCTCCGGCTGCCCGCGGCCGTGCGGGGGGGGCGCCGGCAGCGCTCGCCTCCTCCCCGTCGGGGGCGGGGGGATGGAGGGAAGAGAGACCCAGCGGCCGGGCAGCGCCGGCCGCCTCCTGCCGGCCGCCGGGCAGGGCTCCCCCGGGGCGCCTTCGGGGCGGAGAGCGGCGGACGGCACCTGCCCGGCACCGGCACCGCGCCGCATCATCGCACGGGACCCCGCCGGCATTCCACGTCCGGAGCCGGGCTCTCGCCGCCCTCTCCCGCAGCTCTGCCGTGGGACTGGGGCTATGATCCCTGCCCCGGCCCGCGCCCCTCGGTTGTTCCCGTCGCCTCCGGCCATAGCTGCCCGTCCCGGCGGCCGCGGCCCCGGTCTCCGCGGCAGCACTGACCCCTGCGGGCTGCGCCGGCTCCGCTCCGGCGGGCCTCAGGTCGGGGAGCGGGTTTTGTCTCTGTACTTGACGGAGAAGCGCTTCAGGAGACACCACGAGTGAAGGGTCGAGCAGAGGTTGAATTTTTGAAAGTGCCCTTGGTCGGAAGTGTATTCTCCATGATGCTCTTAAATACTGAGCTTGCTACAGGTATATTCAATTTACAAAGCAACAGCTCTGTAGTATTAAAAACAAATAAATAAATAAGTAAGAATCAATTTAAAAAATCGAAACCAAAACCCAACCAACAAAGGAAACGAGGAACACAAAAGAACCTCCAACTGCCTTTGCAGTTGCTGTCTGTAGTTTCTGGAGCACACACCAATCCACCTCTGCGCTTTCATTACTGCACATACCTGTATTCCAGGATTTTTCCCTCTCAGGTAGAAGAAGGATCCCACAAGTTAAGCCCTGTTCCCACAAGTGCCTGTGCATTTACTTAAGTCTGTATGCATGAGTCATCCTATTGAAGAACATACAAAGTTTGCATGTGTAAATTTAAGAATTTGCAAAAGTGTTTTTCTTATGGTCGTTAACTTGTTCATGTAGCATAAGAGTGGGGCACAAGCAAACTATGTTGAAAAACTGTACTGAGTATGTAGGTAAGTCTGCTTTTAAACACCTGTCCTAATTAAAACCCTGCTGCTCCCAAGAAATGCCACTCTCATTTTCATGTTTGAACTTGGACTTTGGGGTGTTGGGATCTCCATATCCATCCAGGAGCTGCAAAAACAATACTCCATTAGCACTGTGAAGATCAGGACAAAACCCACTATGTACATTCATAAAAATAAAGCCTTTTGAAAAACGTATTAAATACTTATGAAGACTAGCAAAAGTTTAAAAATTCTACTTCCTAACCTTTTTTCCTGGGCGATATATACCCAATGAGAATGCCATCCAGAAAGCGCAGAAAATTTAGGAAATTTATTCATGGCTTTCTAAACACATTTTTCAAACAGTTCTTGAGCCCCTCTGACAGCAGACAATTTTCTAGAGAACAGATGGTTCCTTTTCCCCTCTCTTTAGTCTATTTAGATCCATATATCATGCACATTGTGACACAAATTACCCCCTAAGTCAGTTATATATGTGTAAATCACTGGTTAACCAACTGAAAGGGAGGGCTCAGTGAACTCAAAACTGCTTCGAAATCTTTAATTATAATTTTTAGGTGTTCATATAGCTACAATCACAATCCCAAAGCTGAGCAGCTTAGTCAATACTGGTCTGGGTTATATGTTGCCCATGAGCTGTCCAAGTGAACTATTTCATGTCTTCTCTTTTTGAAGATCCATTTTGTGCTGCTGCACATTAGCTGATTGGTCCATGGGGAAAATACAAAATATGCACTCATGTTGAGCTGATGCTAATGTTCAGAGCACAGAGAAGTTAACTTATGAACTTGTCTCCTAGCCAGCTGCTGCCAACAGCCAAGCACTTGATAAAGCAGCAGTAGCAGAACCTGCTACTTGAGCTGAAAACCTGGGAGGGGATTTTGAACTTAAGAAGTGAGAAAATCGGCCAGGGGAGCAGAGGAAGAGGGGATGGAATAGATGGGATCCATACTATGTACCACTATGAGCCCTGAGAAGCTCAGGAAATCAAAACATCTACAGGGCAAAAATGTAGGGCCCAATCTTTCATTGGAGCTCCATGTTACAGAAGACCAGCCCTGCCTCTGTATTTCAAGTATCAAGACCAGCTCACAACTCGTGAAGATCCTGAGACAGTCATCTGTTTTCCAGATCCATTAGGAAACTGAGCTCCTTTTTACTTCTCTCTCTACAAGAAAAAACACAGGTCAAGCAACGCAGAGGGAAAATTGTTGACGTAAGCTCTCATCACACAAACACTTATGGACACGTTTAACTCAGGCATGTAAGTACAGGACCAGGGCATAAAGGCATTTTTGTCTATTGCCTGTTTGATGAAGTACCCAGCAGATCTCACTGTAGCCTCTGTGATCCAGTATACCCTCATTAAAATGTTCAGTTTTAGCTGTAATGCAGTATTTTCAATGAGGTTGTATAAACAAAACATGGCACCACAAGGCCTCCTATACATTAAGTGACCCATATCCATATTCTAACATACCAGCAATTAGACTGCCCAAAGGACTCAGGGTGGCATACCTGCTTTCTCCCTCATTTTTACACAGTTTTGTTCACAAACATTTGCTGTCAGGAAGTTGATCCTGTAGCAAGAGTCATGATGACCTGTTTTAGCTGTTATCACAATCATTTACCTATCACTATTATCCATTGATATGTAGGGATGCAATTCCTGCATCTTATCCATGTGGGCTTCCAGGGAATGAGTGAAAAGTTTAAGGGAGGCACAAAACAAGTTCTTCATCTTTCTTTGCGTGTAAAGACAAGTCTCCTGGACTCAGTTCTCTGCTCAAACAATGAACAGAGAAAAAGCACTGAGGTCTAATGCAAAGAGATTAAAATGAAAACAGAGAGAAACAGCACATACTCTCTGGGCTACATGTACAACCCTGGATGCATCTTCCATTAAAGAAAAAATTCTTACTGAGACACCTGTTCAATAGTTATTGTCCAGTAGGGTCTGTGGTCTCTACAGGAAAAATAAGGTGCAACTCCTTCAGCAGCACTGCACTGCTCTGGTTTGGCACTGCCCACCTGCCCATACACAACTGTCCTCAGCCACGGGGGTTCTCCAGAGCTTCAACATGCTATTAGGAACTCTACTTTTCTTCCACCCAAAAAGAGGAGCAAAGCAGGCAGTGGAAAAAGAATACTTTCCACATAGCATTTTACAGCATTCAGAGGCAAGAGTTTGAGTATGGTACAATGGTGCATGAATTGACATTTCTCATTTCACTAATGAAGGCTTTACTTAAAACACACTCAGGGATGTTGTCAGCTACTGACTTGTCTGCATTCTGTGTTACTACTACACATTAGACATGTATGCACCCACTGCATCATTAGAATCTATGGTCAAAAACATTGTAAAAAGAAACTTATTCAGATATTCATCAGTTTAATATTTTCTGCAAAAATGCTGACATTATGCTCTACACAATACATTTAGTTTCCTGAAAGTAAGACATGCCAGTTAAGACCACTTAATTACAAGAAATGTTACAGTAAGGCTGAAGTTCAGATCTACAGCGCAAGGATAACATTAAAAAACCCACACAAGCAAACAAAAAAACCCCCAAAACAAAACAATCAAAAAAAAAAATCTTAAAAGGCCACAAAGTAAACTTGAACAGCTGATTATATTTATTAGTAATTCTATAGCAATAAATACCTTGAGGTCCTCTGAACTGACATGTGACTGACTGACAATCCATTCTTGAATTTCTTTGCACATTTAACAAGACCCCAGAAGATTTCAACACTGCAAACACACATGTAACAATCACAGAAATAATAAGCGTCTATCACTTGCTGATTTTTTAATAAGAAAACATGACATTAACTATTTCTCCTCCACCCTGAAAAATATAGAATAAAGCTTTTGGGATATTTATTGTAAACTATGGAGCTAAAATTAGAAACTGAAAAATCTGTATACTTTTATCAAAGCAAGAAAAAAAATCCTGTTTTAGCTACTGTTTATTGAAACTAATTTTGTGTGTGATGTGGTTTTACAAAGTGTCTGTCAAGACTTTGACAAGTTACCCCTATGCAAGGAAGAACCAGATGATCCTGTTTTATTTTGCTTATGCTTAGCTTCCTCGGCAGAACTTAAATAAGTTTTAATAGTAAAGGTAATTGGGTGGCAAGATGTAACAATCTAACTTACCAAGAGGAAACAAAACCAAGCATTCTCTTCAGGACTTCAAGTGATGCTCTCGCAATTTAAGCTGATACCTTGTAGCCCAATTCTGCAGAAAAAGAACCAGAGGCTGTGAAGGACTGTGGACGTTTGGGAGGTGATCTCCTTGCAGAGAAGACTTTTTCAGAGAATACTATCTAGTGGATAAACTGTCACTTTTCTTAATGAAATACAACTGAGTAGATCCATGCTTAAGAACAAAAAGGAGATTATTGTCTCCAAACTACTGCACTTTTTCCTATCCCATTAGAATAGTTCCAGACGTGCATCTCTGGGGTAAGACAATGAACAATGGTAAGCCAAAACCTACATCTCAGGGAGCTGGTGCTATGCCTGTTCCAAGGCACCACATACACTCTGGCATTCTTGTAAAAAGCAGTTGTTCTGAATACACTTAGTGAAGCATCTTTTATCCCAAAGATAGGCTGGCCATGCTGGCTGGCAAATGGCAAGGGACTCAGGTAACCAGTCTCCTGCCTTTTGTTCCCCACGCTGTTCAAACGCAACAGAAACCACATTTGTTTGTGACCATCACCTCTTCTTTTCCTCTCTGCCACTTTCTGTATGCAAGTTTTGGAGATATTTAATTCTGTTCCGCTGAGATTAATTAGACAGAAGTCTACAAATGCCGTGGAAATAAACCCAGGGACACAATAAACCCAAGCAATGACATAGGCAAGGCAAACACAGGCTGAGAGGGCTCCCCCCAGCCAGAACTCCAAGCCAGGTCAGGGAGGCAACCAGGCAAGACCTTGTTAGAGTGACACAGATGTCAATTAAGACAAACATTTTATATAGGGAGTTTTTCCACCCATAAAAGAAAATGTTTATATATACAAGCCATCAGTAGGAAGTTCTGATGGAGAAAACAGCTGACTATTTTTATGTTTAATAAACTCACCCCTGGGAACCTTAATTTTTAAAAATTCAGGTCCAAATTTTTTTTTACAGGTATTAGATCTTTATTTTGTCTTCTGATATTTGGGTATTAGAGCCACATTCGCGATTGAGATCTTCAATGCTAATCTTAAATTCAGTTTCTAATTTAAACCTGTCATTCTCATGTAGCTAATCTCAATTTCTACTGTTGTGAGATGTATACTAAAATAATATCAGCTGTAGTATGCAGCAACACTTCAAGTTTTGGATAATCTGAAAATCTGGAGATTTTCTAACACGATTTGTGTGAAGAATTGTCCTTTCTGGATAAGCAGTGCTCTTAAGATGAACCTTAAATGCCAAAAACACAGTCATTGTCTGAAGAACATCACCTATTGTGAGCTATGATGAGATGGGATGGTGATGGGATGTTGCAGGAAATTGGAAGAAATAAATCTTTTCTTCAGTGACTACAGTTATCTATGTTGATCAAAAGCCAAGAGATTTAAATAGCTCCCTGCAACTGATTAAGGAAATAACCAGGTTGTCATATGTCTTGTAGACTCAGATAATTAATATGAGAAGATACAGACTAAAGCATGTCACATGTAGCCTGCTGTGTCTTCCTTTCAAATTTCCTTTTGGTAGCAGATGGATGGGAAGGATTCCCTCAAGCTCCTATACCAGTCTCTGATTCTGAGTGATGCTGAGCCTGCAGAGAGATTGCTCCAGTTCAAAGTCACTCAGGGCCACTAAACTGCCTAATTGGTTTCCTGTTTATCACAGTCCCTTCAATATGGGGAACATTTCTTGCTGCAGAACCCAGGAACTCACTCTGATAAAGTGTATTTTCTGGAATTATTAAGGCAGGCTGAACAACAGGACAATCTGGAAAGTTTGCCCTTTTCTGGGAGTTTCTAAGTGTGGTTACACCTGACTGACATGTTTCTGTGTGCATCTTTTTTTAGCTTTTGATTCTCTTCTTAAAGCATATGAAAAAAATGTAAAGGAGACCTGCATGGGACAGGAAGTCCCTTAATAAAGCAAGGAAATTATAGAACTCATCTTGCATTCAGAATAAAAATTATCAGCACCTAGTGTTTTTCAAAGAAATGGATGAGGTAGATAAGAGGTTCAGAGCATTTTTAAAGTCCTGGTACTGCTGCCTTTCATATTCTCATAGTGTATGTATGACACAGGCTTTAACAGTACAACTATACCTACTGCTCCTCATCAGTCTGTATAACAGTCTAATTTACTGCCACCCCACTTCTGAGTTCAAATTACTTGGCCATGCTAACATTCAGCTGGCTGAAACAAAAAAGGAGAAGCTCAATTTCCAGCATAGGGGAGGAGAGGGGAGAATACAAGAAAAGTGCAGGAGAAAGAGGAGGAGGAGGAGAAAGAACATCTGTTTGTTGCTGGGATGAAAGGAACTGAAAAGTAAGTATACCATACAGAGGTGAAAGCTAGGAAAATAAAAGCAATTATGAGAGGCACATCAGAGAGGAGAGAAATAAAAGGAAAAGTGGAGGAAAAGAGCATACAAACTGAAAAAGAGAAAGAGGATGAAAGTATTATAAAAATGCTCTAAGCAGGAGTTGCTTCTGGAGGAGCTGGGCCTGCCAAGTGGGGACAGAAAGAGAGTTTCAGATGAGGTCATGAAAATGTAAACAGCTCTGATGGAATTGAAGTGCAAATGCTGCTTGCACAGGTCTTATCCTCCAAAGTAACATTTTGCCTTGAAGGCAACAGGAATGTGGTCTAAGCACCATGGGTGCTCCTCCCCTTCATCTGCTTCCACAGACCTCCTGTGCTCCTCAAAATCCCAAGCTGCCCTCCCGGCCTGGTTTCCTACCTTGCTGTATGGTAAAACACAATGTTTAAAGGTGTGTTTCCAGCAGGGAACTGGGGACCTGTCTCACTGTAACTCTGCCTAAGCACATGGGTTAAACAGCAAGGCATGCTCTAGGTTGCTCATATAATACGGTTTTTGGGTTTTTCAATGTTTGGAGGTTCTTCTCCCCCACACCTGAACATACAAAATGAAGCAATAAGTACATTTCTATACCTTGAAAATAAAAATGGGATTTTGTCAGCCTTAGAGAACAATGTGTCCCACATTAGATGTTCATAGATGATCCTGAATAAATCGAAGTGTACACCCCTATGCATAGCATACTAAATATTATGTACAAATTGACTACACCATGGACATTAATTTATTTTCTAGGACACAAAAGTAGGAATGTTACTCAGCTTACACAACATGTAAAATGTAGTACTATTCTAATATATGCATATTCTCAAACCCACCACATTACAGAATAGCACAGATTGCCAGGGACTGATACAGCAGTGCTGCAAGCATATAAGGGCTCTGTACACAGCATCTGTGAAGAGAAGATTAATGAGATTAAGCCATTCCGTCTCTATTAATATATCTACAGAAATGCTTTTTCTTTACAAACTGATGGTGTTCCATATTCATAATACCAAGTTCGCTGATAATTTCCATTGCTGCTAGCACTGAATGATCACGATGAATTTTTAATTTGCTTGTACGTGTATTTTATATCGTGTTCATGCTGTTTTGATAGGGTCTGGATTCCTAGCATCGTAATTCATTGCCAGAACAGCATACCTGAAATACCATTTTGAATGGCTGCTTATTTATACCTTGAAGTCTATTAACCCAGCTGATTCTTGCAGCCAAGTTCTGCACCACTCCTTGCATATTTATAGAAGTGTGTTTGTACAGACTATAATGCTACTAAGTTTACCAATGTTACTAAGTTTTAACATCAGTTAAAAATTGATGTTGTCTTTCTGTTTGCTGCTGTCTGTACCATCAAAAATTAACAAATATATCATTAAAAATAAGTAGAAGTCTTTTATTTACACTGCTCTCTCAATAGGGGTGTAAAAAAAACCAAGAAGGCAATATTGACTGTATACCAATCATTACTAGTGATTCAGGTGTTTTTGTAAAAGATGTAAGGACTGGCAGAAGGGGCAGAGAGCTGACTGAAACAATTTTGACCTTTTCAGAAAAACACTTGGGTCTTCTAAATTGATTGTTTCATCTACTACTTTGAAGCTTTCAAAGAAACCATACTCAGCTTGGAATCAGCATGAAGTTTCAGGACAAGGATCCCAATTGGGGAAAAAATGTAAAAAATTCACCCACTTCTTGTTCCTTCCTGTGTGATCCTTCTGCCCTTGGAGCAATCAAGTTTAGAATGCTGTTGAGCAGAACTTGTACCAGGTACAAGTGTCCAGGTCTTGGCAGGACATGCTGCAGGGGTGGCCACTGGACGGGGAGGATGGGTCAGCCCCACACATGGACCCACAGCAGACCCACTGTGGGGCACAGCCAATCCCTCAGCCAAGATGGTGGTGACTCTGTAATAACACATTTAACAACACGGAAAAACGCTGCACAATAGCTGTGAGGGAGGACTGAGAAAAATCTGAGGAACCGCCCTGCAGACCCCAAGGTCAGTGCAGAAGGAGGGGCAGGAGGTGCTGCAGTGCCAGAGCTGAGATTCCCCTGCTCAGCTTGGAGGAGACCATGGTGAGGCAGCTGTGCCCCTGCAGCCCGTGGAGGGCACGGGGGAGCAGAGACCAGCACTGTACCCAAGGAGGAACCCACGCAGATGATGCAGAAGATCCCAGGAAGGAAACTGCAGCCCATGGAGAGCCCACTCCAGAGAGGCTGTTGCGCGTGGAGGGTAGCCCAGGTTCGAGCAGGTTTGCTGGCAGGATTGTGACTCCGTGGGGGACCCACACTCGAGCAGCCTGTTCCTGAAAGACTGACCCCATGGAAAGGGAACAGCTGGAGCAGTAGTGAAGATCTGCA